>PVJD01003711.1:0-155592 GCA_004026545.1 Mormoops blainvillei | reverse complement strand
TGTTGACTCTTAGAGGCAGTAAATGCTCTGGACATTTATTGTGAAGTTGCTCTTCTGCTCTTGAACCTGGACCGATGAATTTGGGAGGGAATTTGACCTGTCTGGCTTTCCAGAGAGATTTCCCAGCACTTGTTGCCAGTGTCCATGATCCTGGTTATTTTTCGCACTTACAAACACCCCTCCCCAAAAAGGAGTCTCTTGGTCCTAACCCCAATTCTTGCTTTATTCTTTAGCCCCCATCAGCACCTGCTTGTCCGAGAGCTAGCACACAGAGAATCTTCTGGAACCATTATTGGTTCCACAAGCTAGACAGTTAGAAGAGCTTCCTCAGACTCATCGTCCCGGCAAGTTGCTAAGAGCCCAGTGATGCTACTGCCTACATGCTGTGGCAGTTGGTTATGCAGCACCTTTTTTCCCCCCATAGCAGTGTTTCTCAACACTAGCTGAACATTAAAAAACACTAGGTAACTGTTTAAAAACTATGGGTGCCCAGGCCCCATTCCCAGAGAGTGAATTTACTTAGTCTGTGGTAAGGCCTTTGTTTTGACAAAATCGGGCTTACCAGGACCTCTTTCCCTTTGGCATAGGCTTCCCCACATTATACGCAACTTCTTTCCTCCTGTGAGTCAGAATTAACAGTGCCAGAACTATCCCTCCAAAATTATAAGACAAAAGCTATAATTTAGTCTATAAGGATTAGCTCTTGATATGTAGAAGCTAATGGAACATAAAACTCCATTATCTTTTTTTCAAAAGTTGTGTATTTCAAGGTTATTGCCTTAATATACATTTAAAAAAGAAGCAAAACCAAAACAAAACTACCCATTTAAATTTAAATCTACTCAACAGCTGTTTCGTTCCAGCAGTCCAGACCCTGCATTTTCTGCCTGGATTGAGAGACTTAGGCCTCACACTATCAGGGAACCTGACTAAGGGGAGAAATGAAAATTTATCAAGGCAGAATTACTCCAAATGTAATTCTGGTTACCTTATCTGTCTACAAATATGTTCTACAACAGTCATGACATGAATTCACATAATCTAGCTCTGCCATTAGACCACCTAGTTTGAATTGTAGCTCAATCATTCACTGGTTAATTACTTCACATAGATATTTAATTTCTTTAATTTACCTCAGTTTCCTTCTGTTCCGGGAAATAGCGCACCACATTTTCTGTCAGAAATACTTTTTGCACATGTGGTTTGCACATGTGGTGTATCCTTATTATCTTCTGAAAGAATAAGTGACTCTAGTTTAATGGTTACTTTGTAGTCCTTAGAGCCAGATTTCTGATCAAGCCCCATTTCTTCTATTTGAGATTTATGTAAATATTGTCTGTGCTTCGATTTTCTTATCAGTATAATGTGGACAGTAATAGGGCATTATGCATTATGGTTATTTTGGATCTCTAAGTTAATTTATTCCACGTTTTAAAAATTCTGAAAGTAACTATTGTAAGTGTTCACTGCTATTATTATGATTATAATCTTCCTTCTTACTACACATACAGTTTTTTGTGACAACTAGTGCAAGTCAATCAACACATGTTATCCTGATACTGTCAGGAAAGAAACGATTCATTGTAGACAATGAGAATCAAGCCAAGACTTGAATATGTAGAAGGCTAAAAAAGTTTTCATTCTGGATTTCAAGTTGGTAGAGTATTCAGTTGGACTTATGGAGTCATCCTGTGATCATGAGGGGATTAGTAACTGGTAACTCTTGAAAGAGAGAAGATTCAAAGTAAGAAGCTCAAGCTACAAATCTTGTTTATAGTATTAAGCCCATTAAGCTACCCTTTAAGACAACCCTCTTCCAGAAAACTTTATTTATGTGAGTCAGTAAATATCCTGTTTGCTTAAGCAAATGTGGATTGGGTTTTCTGTCCTTTGTGATGAAGGAGCCCTGAGAGGATCCTATACCAGTCTTGTGACGCTTAAGCGAGGTAATCTACATAGTGTTCAGGATAAACACTGCCACTTAGTTCTGAATACTTTTTAGCTGTTATGAGTAGCAAAACTTGCTATTGTTTAATGTTAGAAAAGGGTCTGACTACCTGACATATAAATTGGGTGACATTTTATTTTTATTTTTCTTAAGATTTTATTTATTTACTTTTAGAGGGGGAGAGAGAGAGGGAGAGAAACAGCAATGTGTGGCTGCCTCTTGAGCGACCCCAGCTGGGAACCTGGCCTGCAACCCAGGCATGTGCCTTGACTGGAAATCAAACCGGTGACCCTTTGGTTCATAGGCTGGCACTCAATCTACTGAGTCACACCATTCAGGGCTCAGGTGACATTTTAAATTATAAAAATTAATTTCTTGCTTTATATTGTTTTGCTCCTGATTTTAGTTTACTCTTAACTTTTAGTCTTTTACACAAAAATTACTTGAAATGCATTCATTTCTTGTCAGCCACACATTTTCGTGGAATTAAAAATATCTCCTTCAAGATCTCCAAGAATAATCTAATTTTTATTTTTTCAATATAAATTGTTAATTTTGGGGACTGGCTACAAAAGCGTGGGAAACATGTTTTTCAAGAACCCTTTCTAACTCACCACTGTTTTGTACATTGATTTATGATCTCCTTCAAAAGGTAGCACAGCGTTTTATATAAATGATGTCTTAGATCAACATGTGTACTACAATAATTCTTTCATTGGACAGATCTTTTGATTTTTCATTCCTTCTTTGAAAACTACAGATATGAAACAAAATATTGTTTTATCCTGACTCCTACCATCTGGGTGAAATTTCAATTAATGTTGGCTTCTGAATAAAGGTACTTTGGTTTTAAGCAACAGAAATCTACGCTAGCCTACTTAAGAGAAACAAAAGGAATTTATTGAAAGGGTTCATATAATTTATAGATCAAAAGAAAAAGCTAAACAATCAGTTCTTACAAAATATTGGGTGTAGGGAAATTTGCAGGAATAAAATGGAAACCTGCCCATGACACGTCGATTGGTGTGTGCCAGCTCCTCCCATTGTCTCTCCTTGTATCAATGACTGAGATTCAGTTTCCTTGGAGAAAGGGTTAAGAGGGCCCATAGTGAAAATGGATATTTCCAAAAGATATTTCTGAGGGGTTTTATTTTTTAAAAAAAACAAAAATAAAAATAAATAAAAGCAGTTAAGAGATGCAAGATGACCAAACACAAAAGACACCCTCTCTAATATCTAACCTAAACTCTTTAGCTGGATATACAGATCTCTCTCCTTTATAACCCTAATTTTTTAAAGTGAACTTATCTGTTCATGACATATTCTCTAATCAAACACATTTCTTCTAAACACATTTCTCGCCTTTCTAACTTCAGTGGTCGTTATAGCATTTTCCCCTTCCTTGAATGAGCCACATGATTTATGGAAATTCTGTCCAGTTCTAGCTCTAATTCCCACTCCTTCAGAGTTCTTTCCCCATCCTTACTTAAACATAACCTCCTTGATGACAAGACCCATGTTTACATAAAAATTTTCATAGCAAGGTAGCTCTGTACCTTGAACAAGTATAGTACTGAATGAATTTGTGGATTAGTATTTATAATAACACTTGCTAAATTCTGGCAAGTCCTTCTTTATAATCTCTCATATTTCTGTCTTCTATGATTTCCCAGTCCTGTTATCAGTTCAGGTTCTGTTATTTTTTCTCTATTAATTAATAATATCCTATTAATCTCTATGACATAATTTCTAACCACTCTAGCCTTTAAAAAAAAGATCAATACCATACTCATAAATTTATCTTCCTTTTGCTTATTAATTGAGACATTTATTTTAATCACACAAATTTCTAGAATCTCCTGTTCTAATCACAGCCTGAATTTCTGGCTCTATTTCCTCATTAACCAATTCAATAAAATAGTCATGCATAACTTTTTTCACTCATTTCCTATATACTTTCTTTCATTAAACCTACATTCCAGCATAGTAGAACTACTTTCTCTCACCTAATTTACACTGGATTTTCCTGCATTTACAATGATATGTTGTTGTTTCCTGTATTTGGAATAGCTCACAAATCAGACATTCAAGTCATACTCGTGTATTTCAAGGCCTTTCTTGAAATTATAATGTATTTATTTTTTATGTCAAGTTTAAGTATCACTTCAAACTAACACTGAGAAGTACAAGGATGACTAACTTCTAGTCTCTTCCCTCAGCTCAAGAGAGGCAAGAAAGTAAGGAGGTAATTACAATATGGGATTTTAAGCACTCTGACAGAGGTATATCATTAACATAGTTACACATCAACATTAAAGAATGATAGCTGATAGACATTAGGGGATAGAGGAGGTTTCCAGAAAGAAACAATGCCTAAGTTTATTTTTTTATAAACTCCTAGGTATATGTTAGATTGTCGGAAGCAAGGATAGTGAAGGCCAGGACAGGAACATGTGCCGAGTTGTTGGGCACAAGGGAGAGTGGATCCTTTTGAAAAACACGTTGTTTGGTTGGCCTGAAGTTTAGAATTGAGGGGCACAATTCTAAGGTGAGCTTACCACTTATACAAAAAGAAAAATGACTGAATTTTGTTAAACGAAGCAAATATTTATTTAGAACTTCTCCATGCATAACATTATAGATAATGTTTCTGAAATCATCAGAGAGAATTTCTGGTTAAAAGATTTATTGACTGATTAGGAAGCTAAGAAAGAGAGCAAGCTCAGCAGCCCAGAACAGGGCCAGACAAGCCATCCAGAGAGCTGCTTAGAAACTGAGGTGGACAGGGCAACGGACTGCAATGAAGACGACGCGTCTCCAAAGGGACATCAGACCAACACATGTTTCCAGTCATTGTGGCTTGGATTTGAGACTGATTTTTTTTAAAGGATATTAAGTGGTCTTTCAGAAAAAGATAAAAGTTTGTACAGAGGACTTGAGGTACAAGAAACCGTTGTGTATTGTGTGAAAATGAAACCCCTGACCAGTTGGAACAATTGCTACCATCACACCAACATATTTAGGTCTCCGGCATCTTTGCCTTGTTCTTGCTATTTCGTGAAGTGAAAAAAATAAATAAATAAATAAAAAATAACCTTATTAAATATCAAGCTCGATTCTTATGTACATCATTCGTTAGAAACCATTCTTAACCACACAGTGCATGTGTACCAAACCAGTCACTCCCTTATTTGTTTGCATAGAACTTCATACAAAATTTTATAACATTCACTACATCGAACTTAGCTATTTGCCTTCCAGACTTCACCTGCCGCTTTTCTGAAATTTTATAATGCAAGAATAATGTTTCATTCATTTTGTTCCTCATAACATGGAACATCTGATTGCCATATGGCAGGTGAGAACTTAAAGGTCTGCAAAGGGGCAATCACAGTGCTATCGACAGAGCAAGCAAAGGATCAAAGTAATGTCACATGTTGGAGGGTTTCAGCTAAATAACCTGAGAAGGCTTAAAAAAAAAATTTTAAGTTGCATCCTGGCCCTTTACCTGAAGTATTGATACACTTTAGCCATTTTGTAAAATACTTTAAATCACCACGGAAGAGGGGGAAAGTTGGAGTACTTAAAGTAGTCTAACCTTTTTTAATTCTATATCATGGCAATATAATATTAAATTACAATTTTCCTGTATTAGTAGATAACTTTAGTACCAAAGTACTGGAATAACACCTTAGTTTTTTTTATAGTAAAATTATGTTGTTTCATCTCTATTACTGTTTATTGAATACCGTACACTATCTCTACTAAAAACATAAAAATAAGATATCTTAATGGGTTTTATATTTGATACTTTATATTCCGGAATTATTGTTTGCATGACTTATCTCACCTACAATATCTATCATTTTGATCACATCTACACCTTTTTGCGTAGAATTATTTTTTCTCAAGTTGGAAATTGATTCTTTATTGATTTTCATATATGCACTTTCTCAGTATTGATTGTGTATATCTATATGTTGTCTCAATCAGCTTGGGGTGCTATAAGAAATAGACCATAGATTGGGTGGTTTAGATAACAGTTATCGCTCACAGTTCTATGATTTGGAAAAGCCAGGATCAAGAGAGCAGCAGGCCCAGTGCCTGGCAAATGCCTTCTTCCTAGTTTGTAGAAGGCTGTCTCATTGTATCTACACCTGGCGGAGAGAGGGAGATAACTCCGCTGCCTCTTCTTATAAAGGTACTAATTTTATAAGCAGGGCTCCAAATTTATAAACTAATCCCCTTCCAGAGGCTCCATTTCCCAGTACAATCACACTGGGGATTATGATTTAAACATAAAAGAATTGTAGAGGGACACATACATTCAATACATAACTATTAAACATTTTAATAGATGTTAATTTCTGAAATACTGCTATGTTTCTCATTCAATTTAGTAGTTATTTAGTAATAGTGAAAATGCACAAAAATAAAGAATAGCTATTTCAGTGTCAGAGCAAGGGAATATTATTGTTCATTATCTCAGACTCAATATACTGCATTCATTTTTCTGGCAAATAGCGACAGACATTTGATAGCTTATTTTTCTCATATTTGTATGATAAATAGTATATGAAATAGCTGTATAATTTACCCATTGTATTTATTACGTTATTTCTCGCATCTAGTGCTACCTTCCATGTAAAGAAGAAGGATCTTAAGAATTATTTTACTAGTTAATAAACATCCATTCTTCTAAATTATATCATAAATTAAGCAGAGTGTCCAGATATGTCTAATTCCAAGTGTTTAATAGCTGTTTTCCCATATCCACCCAAGTTTTCCTACAATCATTTCCTTTGCTCTACAATGCTCAATGAATTATCTTCTCAAAACCAACATTTTAAATTTACTCTTCTCTAATTCTTACACTTGAAGGTATGGGCACAAACACTGAGTTCTTTTTTTCCTATGGTTAAAATTAGCAAGGCCCTGTGTGAAAAAAATCTGTCTCTACTTCCTCTTGTAGCCTTTCGCAGGACCATTTTCTGCTGCATCTAGACTACCCTTCTTTCAACCTCTTTTACTCAATTATTCATTCATTCATTCACTCATTCATTCAATGAAATTTTTGCCCATGCTGTTGTCTCTGTCATGAATGTTGTTATCATTTCAATTTCACTGATATTTGGAAGTATATGATCATTTTTTTTCTTCCTGGTTAGACCGTGAGCTTCATAAAATTGTGTATTGTATCTTTTTGCATACCAGTTTTGCATTCTTTGTGCTAAGCCTGATTATCAGTCCACACTTAAGATATGTTTTCAATAATAATGAATGGATATATAAATGCTTTGGGTTACATGTGCTATGTCTCTTGGTTATGAAAGAATATTTTATAATCTAGTCACAGAAGTTTACCCTTGCAACCTCTTATTTTAACTTCTGTACAGACAGGTCTTGTAGTTTTTAGTTGATAGGAAGTGTTATTGTAATATACCTCTCTTCCTAATGTCCTCATAGGCAGACTATAGCATCTTTTACTTGCAATGAATATCTTAATTAGACCATTAGGCTCTATCAGTAATCGTGTATATGAATATGAGAAAGGAGGTGAAAGTTGAAATAAATATCAATATATTAAGTATTTGTTGACTGTCACCATAACACCAGATTATCCTCAAATTTAATAAGCTATGGAATCATCTCAAGGAATATTTCAGGGCATTGGATTATCTCCTCCTATATTAGAAAGAAAGCTGGTATGTGTCTGGGCCCTCCGTGTGTCCTCTTTGGGGAAATGTCTGTTTAGATTCTTTGCCCATTTTTTTAATTGGATTGTTCATCTTCCTGGTGTTGATTGTATAAGTTCTTTATATATTTTGGAGATTAACCCCTTATCAGATGTATTATTGGAAAATATTTTCTCCCATACAGTGGGGTCTCTTTTCATATTGTTGATGATTTCTTATCCTGTGCAGAAGCTTTTTAATTTGATGTTTTCCCATTTGTTTATTTTTTTCCTTTGTTTCTCTTGACCTAGGTGATATATCAGCAAAATATCACCATGAGAGATGCCTGAGTTTTTACTATGTTTTTTTCTAGGATTTGTATGGTTTCATGACTTACATCTAAGCTTTTTATCCATTTTGAGTTTATTCTTGTGTATAGTGTAAGAGGGTGATCTAGATTCATTTTTTTTTTTCATGTACCTGTCAATTTTCCCAGCAGCATTTATTGAAGAGGCTGTTTTTAATCCATTGTCTGTTCTTGCCTCCTTTGTCAAACAGAAATTGACCATAAATGTGTAGGTATATTTCTGGGCTTTCTGATCTGTTCCATTGATTTATATGGCTATCGTTATGCCAATACAAGGCCATTTTGATTACAATGGCTTCATAGTGTGGTTTGATATCATATATTGTGATACCCCCAAATTTATCCTTTTTTCTCAAGATTGCTGAAGTTATTCAGGGTCTTATTCCATATAAATTTTTGGAACATTTGTTCTAGATCTGTGAAATATACACTTGGGATTTTTTATTGGAATTGTGTTGAATCTACAGATTGCTTTCAATATGTCACTAATCATCAGAGAGATGCAAACTAAAACCACAATGTGATAACACCTCACACCTGCCAGAGTGACTACCATCAATAAAGCAAGAAACAACAAATGCTGGTGAGGATGTGAAGAAAAGGCAACAATACTGCACTGTTGGTGGGAATGCAGACTGGTGCAGCCACTGTGGAAAACAGTATGGAGTTTCCTCAAAAAATTAAGAATAAAACTGCCTTTTGAACTAGCAATCCCACTTCTGGTAATATATTCTAAGATTCCCAAAACACTAATTTGAAAGGATATATGCAGTGTTATTTACAATAGCCAAGATCAGGAAACAGCCGAAGTACCCATCAGTAGATTAGTAGATAAAAAAGCTAGTACATTTACACAATGGAATACAATACAGCCATTAGAAAGAAGGAACTCTTAACTTTGCAATAGCATGGATGGATCTGGAGATTATTATGCTAAGTGAAGTAGCTTGTCAGAGAAAGACAAAAACCATATGATCTCACTTACATGTGGAATCAAGTAAATAAAAGAAACCTATGAACAATATAGAAAGAGTCATAGATACATGGAACAGACTGACAACTGTCAGAGGAGAGCAAGGATGGGGGACTGGATAAAAGGAGGTGAAGAGTTTAGCCAAAAAACATATATGCATGACGCACAGAGAAAAGTGTGCTTATGGACAGAGGGAAAAGGGTGGAAGCTGGGTGGAGGTGGGCAATTGGGGGAGAAATGGGGATATCTGTAACAGTGTCAATATAAAATTTAAGTAAAAATGAATAAAAATAATACATTCACATAATAAATAATGATGTGGTTGTACAAAGAAATGAAGAATATCTCTATATATGACTATGGAGAGATCTCTGAAATATTACTTAAAAAGGTATGTATAGTAATAAACCAGGTTTAAAAATTTTAAAAAAAACAAATGTTGATAAAGTTTTCTACCTTTAGAATATTCAGAGAAACTCAACACCCAAAAGTATTTGTCAGTCAGTACTAATAATTTATTTCTAGTCAGTTAAAAGACTAAATTGATTGTCTTTCCATTAACATAGTATATAATTTTAATTTTTTTAATGAAATAATTAGTGAATAGAATTTGATCCTGCTTTTATTAAAGAAAGAAGATACATGAATCTTTTCAGTTGGTTTGCTAAAACAAAACTTTTCAGGATTAAGAAAGAAAGAGATGTGAGGCACTTAGGAGATTTTGTATTTAATTTAAATTTTTAGAAGTTACAACAATTGCATATAATGGAAAGAGAAAACAAATCTAAATCTTATAGTCTAATGTGGGAGACAAGCAATCATCACAGAATCACATAGACATTGATAAAATTGCAATTATAATTTTCTTTCCAGGAAGATATATAAGAAACTCTAGTACTTAATAGATTATTTCTGTTAACATTTTTGTGACTGTGTCAGTTTAGAGGGATAATTGAGAAAATGCATGTAAAATAACTTTGGTAAATTACATTAAGGTATATAAGTATGAGACATTCATAATTCTTTTGGGCAATTAGTCATTTTTCATGTGCCTACTTCTGGGTTCATATTGTCATTTAACTCAACTTTCTTGACATATTTAATATATATATGTCAAGATACATTTAATATATATTAAATGACTATGACATCACAAAACACTAGTATCTTTAGTTTTTTGGGTAAAGCAGATTTTTGCTTCTTTGGTTATAAAATTACAGATTTCTCTGGGTAATACAGTATACTCTAAATTATGGATATATTATCATTCTTCTTAACATTACAGTCAATGTCTTATAAGGTGCATTGAATTTATTCCTATTTCATATCTAAAATAGGCCAGTCACTATTTCTTTGTGTATATGTGGGAAAAAAGGAGAGAGATCTCTGATGCCTATTTCTCTTCTAATGAGCAAACAAGTCCTGTCCCAAAGCGGTTTGTGGCTTAAACATATAAATTTTGGGATGATACAATTCAATCCATAATATAAACCTTACATTAAAAAAAATAAACATCGTTTATACCAGTAATGACAATTTTAGTGAGACATGGCATGTTTATTAATCCTATCCCATACAAGTCCTAATTTCAAAATCATTATCAGAGAATGTTGATAAAATATATGCATTTCTTTAATTGTAAGTAACAATAGAAAAAACCTGTTTTAATTTTTGCCTAAAATTGTAATGTGTACTAGAGGACAAATGAAGTGATTTTATATATTTATATCTATATCTAATTGATGTCTCTCTACATACATATGACTAAATACATATATTTGGATGCCTTAACATAAAATTATATGTATTTATATCTAAATAATTGAATAATCAATCTTTAAAAATAATTTTAAATTATTTTATGTTGAACTCGATTTATTATCTCATAGAAAGAAAAAATCTTGGATGGAAAATATTGAATATTGAGAATATTATTTAAAATAATGCCACAACAATGGGATTTTGGTGTGAATGGGGATGTTATGTCCCCCTACCCCACTATATCCTTAGATCCCAAAACAGTGCCTTGCTCAAAATAAGTGCTCTAGAAATGTTTGTCAAATGAATGTAAATAGCATATCATTTAGTCAAACTGACTTAATTTTGTATAGCACTTTATCATTCAACTGAATCCTTACAATAAGATTATGAGGTAAAGAAATTTATGGAAGATTTGACTTTGAGTGGTGGACACACAATGTAATATACAGATGATGTAACATAGAATTGTACTCTTGAAACCTATATAATTTGCTTAAGCAATGTCACAAGTTATAGTTATGAAAACTTGTACAGTTTATTGGGCAGATGCTCTCAAACTTTTACACTTTTAATTAAAACACTTTTAATGTTTTTTTTGTTCTAAGTTAAAAGTGCTGTGTTATGAACTTAATACTCTATCCACACAAGATCCAAGATACTGCACATTTTACTTAGAAAACTGTGATTAGCATTGTGTATGCTAACTTCAATTTTAATGTTAACATTGAAGTTTAGGGCAACAGAAATGAATAAATTATAGTTTTAAAACATTTCTTTAAAAGTTTTCATTATCTATATTAATAGTGACATTTTTAGTTTGCACAGAATCTTCAAGAAATGCTTTAATTATAATTTCTTACTTTGACTTTTGTCATTTTATTATTTTTCTTTTGTATGAGGTCATTAGAAAGCAGAATAATGTAGGGGAAAGAGCCCTGGTTTTAGCATTAAGCGTATTATTGTGTAATCTCTGGTAGCTAACCTGCTAGCTAGCTATGTGTTCTCTTAAAATTTATATATTGTTTTGTTTCCCACTTCAGAAAGTGACATATATATATATATACACACATTTATATATGTATAATATGTATAATGTGTGTGTATGTGTGTGTGTGCATGTGCATGTATAAAAATAAAATCAGGCATAATAAAAATGACCCCTATCTTATTTTTTGGCAAACTTATTTTAAGTTTTGTTTGTTTACTTTTATGGTTGTTTTGCATTTGTTATTGTTTGTTCTATATTGAGCTGGTTATTTAAATACTTAAATATTTGTGTTTCATTAAAATCAATTTAGTTTCTTGATAAGAAAACTAGAAATATTAGTGTATGTTCCTATAAGTAATATAATTAGTTGCATAATATGCAGAGGAATTTCAGAGGTTTCTAAAACATAAATAAGAAGTTATGCATTTGTTAGGAAAGCCACTTTCTTGTGACCCTGTCCTCAACATTGGTAAATGTGTAATTTAAACACAAGGCTGATTCAAATCACATAAGGCTATGACCTTTTCCGTGTTATTTGTCACAAACTAGCTTAGCAGCTGTGAAGTTTAGTGACAAATATATGAAAGTAGGTCATGTTTGCTAATTTTGAATATAGTAGATACCTCTTTTGTTATGTGGTTGTCAAATTAACCCTGTGAACACTTTGTAGGTTGTCAGGTCTACTATGTTAAATTATCTATGTATAGATGTTTAGCTTTATTTTGACACCAACAGTTTTAGTACTAGAATAAGGCAAGGTTTTTTCTTAAATTATTTCAGGTAACTCCTCTGCCAGCTTTCATTCTTGAATTAAACTTCAGAAATGAGAAATTCCTCAATTAAGAGCGTATCTGCATTCTTTGATGTCTTTTATAAAACACATGTAAATGGGTTTTTAAATATGCATCTTCTCTGTCTTTATACAGTTTATTCTCTCTCCTTTTTACTGTCTTAGTCTCTCGATCTCTCCCTCCTTCCCTCCTTCTCTCTCTCCCTCTCTCTCTCTCTCTTTCCCTCTCTCTCTCTCTGTCTCTCATACACACATACACACACACACACACACACACACACATATACATACACATGCACACACACAGACGCACACACACACACACACCACAGACAACACAGAAACAGACTACACTTGGGAGAAGATGAAAAACTGTACATTAGGAACTTTGATATTGAGCTTGATGCTTTAAATACATTTTCATTTTCCTTCAACTCTACTGTGAGAGTGGCATTTTCCTCAATTTAATATGACAGAAAGATATTATTAGGGAGAAAGGGGCTTGACACTTGTCTTTGATTACTAAGCAATGGAGATGAGGTTTGAATCTTAGTTCAGCTGAATTCACAGGCTATAGTCACTTTACCTCCCTGCTTTAGAGGGAAAGAAATAACAAAAAAAATTAATGATATGATTTTTAAAGAGATTATTGTTATAGAAGCTATGTTATAAATGCAAAATTTAAATAAACCTCATCATTTAGAGTTTTACTAGAGAATTAATTTAAAAATATTTAGGAGACTAACATACCATGTAGAGCTATTTTTCCTGATTTTATCAGTGTTTTTTTAGAACTTAAGGTAGCCATCCTATCCCAAATATATACAAAATATATTTGAAGATTTGTTTCAAAGACCTCTCGAAAGGGATCAGCAGTAGGGAGTCAACTCAAATTCCTGTATTTCCTCCTAGATTGAAAGGCATAAGCTTCCTTTGCTATCTATTTTACTTCTCACATTACTCCACCCTGGCTACCTCGCTTACCAAAACTAATACCCTTGAATAAGAGGAAATCTGTGCCAAATACAACTCGAAACTTTTTCAGCAACAAGATTGATGAGCTCTGGCTACCTCTAATTTATTATCTCCCACATATCCTTCAGTGTCTCAAGCCAAAGACTGACCAGGCCAGAACATTGTTTTAAAATTTAATTTATTGGGGAGACATTGTTTAATAAGATTATATAAGTTTCAAGTCTACAGTTACATGATCTTATATTGCATTGTGTGCCCACCACCCAAAGTCACATCATCTGTCACTATTTGGGCCCCTTTACTCTTTACTAACCCCAGTCCTCTTCCCTCTGGTAACCACCGTACTGTGGTCTGTGTCTATGAGTTTCAGTTTTATATCCCAAATATAAGTGAAATCATATGTTTCTTAGCTTTTTCTGATGGATTTTGTTTATCATAACATTCTCAAGGTCCATCCATGTGGTTACAAATGGCAGTATATCATCTTTTCTCATAGCTGAGTAGTATTCCATTGTATATATGTACTACATATTCTTTATCCAAACCTCTAAGGACACTCTGGTTGTTTGCATGTCTTGGCCACTGTGAATGATGCTGCAATGAATATTGGGGGTGCACATATCCTTGTGAATAAATGTTTTCAAGTTTTTGTGTGTACCCAGAAGACAAATTGCTGGACTATACGGTAACTCTATTCCTAATTTTTGGGAGGAACTGCTGTACTGTTTTTTATAGTAGTTGCACCAGTTTACATTCCCACCAGCAGTAAATGAGGGTTTCTTTTTCTCTACAACCTCTCCAGTGCTTGTGGGATATAGCCATTGTAGTAGGTGTGAGGTGGTAACTCACTGCAGTTTTGATTTGCATTTCTCTAATAGCTAGTGAAGTTGAGCATCTTTTCATATCGTCTGTTGACCATTTGTTTGTCTTCTTGGGAGAGAGATATCTTCAGGTCCTCTGTCCATTTTTTAATTGGTTTGTTTGTTGTCAAGTTGTAAGAGTTCTTCATGTATTTTGGATATTAACCCCTTGTCAGGGCTGTTTGCAAATATCATCTCCCATTCAGCTGATTGCTTTTGTGTTTTGTTGACAGTTTCTTCTGTACAGAGTTTTTTAGTTTGATATAGTCCCATGCATTTATTTTTGCCTTTGGGAATAAATTTGTAAAAAGTTCTCTATGACCAAGGTCCGTAAGCTTAGTACCTATGCTTTCTTCCATGTAATTTATTGTTTCAGATCTTATATTTGATTCAATTTGAATTAATTTTTGTACATGGAGACAAACTGTATTCTAGTTTATCTTTCGCATGTGGCTTTCCAATGTTCTCAGCACCATTTATTGAAGAAGCTTTCTTTTCTCCATTGTGTATTTTTGGCTCCTGTGTCAAAAATTATTTCCTCATATACATGTGGTTTTATGCCAAAACAACATGTTAAAGAGGTAAGCCAGTCCAATTCTGATAAATTATCTGTGAGCAAATTATATGTTTTTCTAGCAAAAAGTCAATACTGTAACCAAGCAGAGGTGACCCTTCACACGCTGTTTTACCCGTGGAATATACAAGAGAGAATGTTTTTGTAACCATGGTAAAAATATTAAACAATTTTTCCAGCATTAAGCTTACATTTGAATTTAATAAGAATGACTTGACCACATCACTAAATATTTTCAACATTGTGATTTGGCAACTTGCCACCAAAGTTCATACTCTAATCTTACTGAGCTATAAAAGTTAGTCCTCTTAAATTATTTTTAAAGACCTAAATAGCTTCTAGGTGCAATATTAGTTGGCTGTACTTTTTAGTTAAGAATTTTAAAAATTTAAATATAATTTTGTGTATATAGATAATGGCCAGTCAAAAATAAACCGTATCTATCCATAATTGACATTCCTGGATGCTTCTTAATCATTGCCTTTTTAAAAGTGCTATTTGTGGATATCACCTGATTTAGGCACATGAGAGGACTGGGAAGGAAGTAATCTAGCAAATAAAATATCACACTAACCAAGTTCCACATATTTTAGCTAATTAGTCCTTAAAATAACTATGACAAATAATATCTATATTGGATAGATGATAAAACTGAGACTTATAAATGCACATGGTCAACGGTTAGCAAGTGAATATTATTCTTCGGTAGTTCTAATTCTCTAACAGCTAATATCAGGCTCTGCTAAATATACCAATTTAAGTGACTATTTAGAAAAGGCATTTAGTTATTTTGAACAAGTTTACTTCCCCTGTTAAGCTATAAACCACCTGCAACATGATATCTGAAATGTATCCTACACATCAAAGAATAAGGGACCTCATATATCAAAATATTATCTAAATTTAGCCTCAAAATAAAAATAATTTATTACAAATATACTAATACATCCATAACTTTTAGTAACATTATATTTATGTATTAAAAAAATACCCATATAAATACAATAAATCCAAAATTGACTTTAAAATAAAAATCTTTATTTTTGCCCTGTGAAACTCACTATTTCACAATATTTCCTCCTATGGTAACTATTTCCATTGTCTACTTGGTCCCTATGCAAGAAAAACTTTTAATTACTCCTATTGCTCATGTCCAAAATCTGATTAGTTAACAAATTTTATAGGTTATACCCTATTAATATCTCCCAAATCTGTCTCATATTTTTACTTCCATCACCTTAGTTTATAAGTGTTTATCAACAATTATTTTTAAGTGCAAAGTTCTCATTTTTAAGAATCATAATCAACAATTTATTCCATGAAATTTTATAGATTGTTCTTTTGGATTGTTTTCCATACAGGAATTTTTGTGCAATATAAGCAGGGCTGGGGGGTGGGGGGGCAAAATTTCACACTTGATAAGAGAGTGACTTGGGTAATTGTATTTATACATAATTTTTTAATTAAAAAACACTCAAAACTTCATAAAGTTGGAAAATCAGAATAACTGATGATTTAGAGATAGTAAATAACGTGGTCTAGAAAATGATAAAAAAGATTTTGCATTTGTGTACCTCAGATGTCACCCTGTCACCTTATGCTTTGTCTTTCAAAGTTCCTTGTCTACAAATATTAATGACTCTGTGAGATCTTTTTTAAGACCCTTCAGAAAGGTTAACTTTCCCTTCCTCCTTCCTATAGTGCTTTCGCAGACCTCTGTAATAAAATAAAAATAAGTCCCTTATCAATTTTAGCTTATTTATTTGTTTATATGTCTGACATGTCCACGAGACTTTCACCACCTCAGGATTTGGGGAAATAACTTTTTGCATATGTTTTTGTAATATACACTCAACAAATACAACTCGATAAATTGTTAAATAATTGTATATTAATTTATGAAAATTTATAGATTGATTTTGTGTTGTATCATTATATATTGCTTTATACATATATTACATGCATAATATTTATAATTATTATTTATATTAATTATATATGAATATACTTACCTTTATCCAATTGCTTTTGTGTTTAGCTATAGAATTTTGTGCTATTTCAGTAGAATGGTAAGTTCATTCTAAACATTTCCCAGTTAAAGAAACAGAGAGGCGGCTGACCAGTTTTCTAATCCACAGGAGGAGAGTTTGTGTCTTTGCAAAACCTTTTAAAGAGTCTCTTGCAATGTCTATTTCATGACTTTTTTCACTAAATAGAAACACCCGCTTACTAAAATCCGTTGCCTATTATAAGACAATGTATGGATTTTTAAAAGAAAAGCTTTTGGTATATTTATAAAAATTAATTACTAAACAATTATTTCTGTTTAAGTTTACATACAGACAATTCATTATACTGATTCTTTTCTCATCGATAATTCTCTTCTTTCCCAGAATTGGTTGTCTTTGGGGTGCTACTTCATTGCCTAATAAAGTATATACTTCTGACCTTCATTTTAGATTCAACTTTATTTTCATTCATTAAATTAGTGTATTTATTAACATAAAGTATGAAACTTTTTGGATAGTTTCTTTCTTGGAAATGCTTCTTAAAATATTTAAAACCCTATAGATGGAAAATAAAAATATTTGTAGTGATAAAGAATGATATTTTTAGGTTAAGGAAAGCTAATTGGAATTAAATGGATAAATGTAAAGAATTATTTTCTCTTTAAACTGAATTATGTAATGTGTTTTTTCAAAAGAATAAAAATATTAGAATAGCTTAATTTTAATCATTTGGCAATATAGACACATCCAACTGAGAACTGAATAACTATTTAAAGAAATATTAAATGTGTTTGCAATTAGCTTTGTTTCCTTTCAGTTTTGTTTAGTTGCACAGATAAAAGTTTAGATTTTACTTTTTATTAAACTAGAACATGTTAAACTGCTATGTTGTGGACAAATAGAGTTAACCATCTAATGTATATTAAATATTCTATAATTAGTTTTTATTCAAATGTATGAAATACTATAGGTGCATTAGGCAATATACTATATTATATATAAATATAAAACGGTTCAAAAATATTTTTCCCTGAAGGAGCTTAAAATCAATTTATAAGGATATATATATATGGATATGTGTATATGTTATATGTGTGTGTATATATATTTATATATCTGCTATTTCCTTTATAAGTAGTTATAAATTATCAACAAAAATTCTAAAATTTATTATTCAGTAAAACCGTTAGACCCACAGTTCCGATAAATGATCAAATTTTCTATTTAGTTTTCTATTTAATAATAGGAAAAATTTAAGAAGTGTTAGTCAGTTGTTTTCTCCATTAGTTTGCTGGTTCTGCCATAAAAAAATAAAAACAGACAGAGTGGATTAAAAAACAGAAATTCATTTTCTCACAGTTCTGGATAATAAGCCCAAGACTGAAAGTTCAACTGGATAGGTTCCTTCTGAGGCATAGGGATGGGTTTATTCTTGGCCTCTTTTTTGGTTTACAGATGACTGTCTTAACAATGTGTCTTCACATCATCTTTCCTCCATATATGTCTGTGTCCAAATTTCCTCCTCTTATAAGGACACTAGTTATATGGATTTAGGACCTACTAGAATGGCCTTAATTTAGTTACCACTGTAATGTAATCTTTAAATTTGGTCACATTCTGAAGAACTGGGGACTTCGAGTTATGAATTTTGGAGGGACACAGGCCTATAATATAATATTCCACCTGTGTCCCCCTAAGAAGTTATTGTTCTTCTTATATTCAAAACACATTTAGCCCATCCCGATGGACCCCAAAGTCTTGGTCTATACCAGCAACAAATCTAAGTTCAACACTTCCTCTAAATATCATCTCCATCAGATGTGGGTGGGACTCAATTTCTGATCCATCCTGAAGGAAAAAATCCCTCTCCAACTGTGATCATATGAAACCATATGCAATATGTTATCAAAATGCAGTAGTGTAGCAAACATAGGATAGACGTTTTTACGTCGAATGAGAGAAATCCAAAAGAAAAAAGGAACTAAGAGTCCCCAACAAGCCCAAAACTATCAGGGTGCATTCCATTAAATTTTAAAGTTCTAAAATAACTCCATTTGGACCAAGGTTCTGTTCTCTTGGCCCACTAGCGTGGCAGTCTTGTCTTTCGGGCCCACCAGGGTTATGGGTCCATGCCCTAGGTTTCCATGGCCTGGCCTTTGAAAACTAAGGAGGTGGTCTCATTCTTTGGAACTGTTGAGATGACAGACTGGCTCCCCTCCCGGTTACCGGGGACCTGAGCCCTCTGGACCAGGGCTGCAGTGATAGCCATTCTTTACTTTTGTTGAAGGTTAATACCCATTCATAACCAGGTAGCTCTACTAGCCCATCCTGTAGAATTTCAGAAGTTCAGCAGCCTTCCTTTATTTTGTCCTGTCTCTGCCCAGTTCATCCTAAATTGGCAGTGTTTCATCTGGTATAAAATTCTCAACCTTCTTGCCCTCCTGTGCAACTCATGAGAGTCCAAACAATCAAACAAGAGAATCTTCCACTGGTATTTTCTGAAAAAAAACTTTTTATGTTTACACCGTACTTTTTATTCAAGGCAAATATTGAAAGGTATAAAATCACGCTGCAACAAAAATTTTACAATAATTTAATTGGTTTCATTTTTCTTAAGTCACCATAAATTTTCATTTTTTTTTACCTTTTGTTCTTATTAAATTTCTTGAGTTAACACTGGTTAATAAGGTATATAGGTTTCAAGTGTACATTTCTAAGATACATCATCAGTATTGGGCCCACCACTCAAAGTCAAATCTGTCACCATATATTTGACGCCCACTACCCTTTCATACCCTCCTATACCTTTCCCTCTGGTAACCACCATACTGTTGCCTGTGTCTATGAGTTTCTGTTTATTTTTCTTCTTTGCTCATTTGTTGCTTTCAGTTTTGCATCTCACATATGTGTGAAATCATGTGGTTCTTAACGTTTTCTGTCTGACTTATTTCACTTAGCAATTTTTCATTTCTGGTTTATGCTGGGATGGTTCAATGTATCCATGAATCATATGTGTAATCTTTTTAGCAAATGTTTATTGAGCCATATCCTTGATATTCTCTCCAGAACATGCTTTTTCTTTCTTTCTTTTTTTTTTTTTAATATGGGTCAGCTAAGAATTTCCAAATCTTCAAGTCCTGGTTCCTTTTGCTTAATTACTTCTTCTTCAGTTTATCTATCTTCTCTCACATTTTATTATAAGCAGCAAAGAGAAACCAGGCTATGTCTTCAACATCATTCAAAGAAATCCCTGCAGTTAAATATCCAAGTTCATTGATTAAAAGTTCTACTTTCCACAAAACACTAGAATACATTTCAGCCAAGTTCTCTGACACCTTATAAAAAGGATCACCTATCCTCCAGCTTCCAATAATGTGTTCTTCATTTTCATCTGAGATCTCACCAGAAGAATATTTAACATTAGTATTTCTATCAGTGTCATGTTCATAATGAAATATGTATTCTCTAAGGTAATAGAAGCTTTTTCTACAAGTCTCCTCTTTTCTCCCCTAACCTTCACCAAAATTAATTTTAATATACATATTTCTACCAGTATTCTTTTTAAGGCAATCCAGATTTTCATAACACATACCTCAACTCTTCCATCCTCTATTCATTACCCAATTTTGAACCACATCCACATTTTTAGATTTCTTTTTTATAGCAACAACCCACTTCCCAATACTAAATCTGTATTAGTTTGCTATGGCCCTTATAACAAGTTACCACAGACTGAGTGGCTTATGTAACAGAAATTTATTATCTCACAGTTTTGGAGGCTAGAGGTCCAATATCAAGCTGTCGGCAAGGATAGTTTTTCTGAGGCCTTTCTCCTTGCCTTACAGATGTCTGTCTTCTCCCCATGTCTTCATATGGTTTTCCCTCTGTACAAACCTCTGTCCAATTTTTCTCTTCTTATAAAGATAGAAGTCCACTGAATTGGGGCCTATCCTAATAATCTAATTTTAAGTATTCCTGTAAAACCCTATCTTCAAAAATAATCTCATCCTGAGGTACTAGGGTTAGGATATCAACATATAAGTTTGGGATGTGGAGGACACAGTTCAGTTCATAATAACTCTTTTAAACTAATGTCATATATACAATACTGTATCTTATAACTAAAGATTTCTAAAGAAGCCAATCCAAACTTTCCCTGTTAAACAATTTCAAAATTAGTGCAGATTACGATCATTAACTATTTTCAATACTGAATCTTTGGTCTTAATGTTGAAAGCATCCATATGTAAGTTGATGCCCCAAGTATTTAATGGATATGATTGGGTTACTTGGAATTTATTTACATATTCTATGATAAGTATAGTATCTATGTAAAAAACAAAGCCAACAATTACTTTAAATTGTTTTTAACTGTATTCTACAACCCTAGTTCTGTGTATCAGGTGATTTTGACATGGTTTTGAGAAATCTAAAAATAAATATAAAGTAAAAATCATAGGAAACAATTATAGAATATTTTTCAAAAACTTGGATAGTCAACAAAATTATAAAATAACATTAATTAGATATAGGTATATAATAGATACTGTTTTCCAGAATTGTACTAACACTGGATAATTGAACAGATTAATTATTGTAAACCCTACATATTTTCTCAAGGAATTTAATGTCTGTATTGATAGAAATTTGATATAATAGTTACATAAATGTAGTTGCTCTTCAATGTCCACACTGTTGTTATGACCATATGTTAATTATTTTTTAAAAGTTGGTTTTTTTTTTTTACTTATGGAAGATGAATATTCTCTGCAAGATTTTATTTTTTCCTTAATATAGGCTAAATGGATCTCATTAGATCATAAACATTAACACCGAGTGCTAAACTTTAAGTATAAAATTTTCTAACAGTATAGAACCAAAAATGCTGTTATTCTTAACTGTGTTTTAGGCATAAAAACCTTAACTTACTCCTACGTGGGTTGACGTACAAGTGTAATTACAATTACCAGTTACAGAGCAACTACTGTGTATCAAGATTTTGCAGATAAGCCATATACAAAACACACACACATAGGCACATATGTGCACTACTGAGTACAAGTTGGCATGCCTGCCCTTCTATCAATGAAAATTTATGGTTAGATTACAAAATGCTCAAAATTGTGTAAAATAATGTAAATCAGAGTATTGAAATTCTACAGAATTATCAGGTTATTTTTGTTAATATTCAAAACATATGGGCACTAGTAAAAAAAGAAATATGAAATAACCTCTGCCCTTTGGTTTATAATTTACTTTGACATGTAATATAGATGTAAAATGTTAATAAAATTCAGTAGATAATATTAATGGGATATCAAATAAACACTATATTTAATCACTATAAATTAGAAATGTTTGTGATAAAATGAAAATAATACAACAGATGAAAGCAACTGTGAAAGAAGCAGACTAAAGAGTTATTACCCTCCTAGCTTCCAATAAACCTTTGTGAAGCAAAAGTTAATTGAAAATGGTAGAGGAGATTCGTAATTTTGTTCAGAAGCCATAGAGGTAGATCTCACATTGGTCTTTTTTCTCCCTTGTAATTTAAATACAAATTTGTTTTGAATCACATTTAATGTTTTCTCTTGATAATTTCTCTTTGTGGTTTCAGTAAAGTCAAACATGAACAAGAGGATGTACTTCATTATGCTCTTTTTAAAACAATGACAAAGCCCTAGATGTGCTTATTTTGTTATATTTTGTTCCCTTCTTCTCAAAGTATCAGAAAATTTTATAAGGTACATTTTTTAACAAAATGTCTTGAAGCATAAATTCCATACAGAGCAGAAATATGTGTCGTAACTCGGTATCTGGTTTATATTGAACACCCGCAGACTAGAATTTTTTCCGTTTGCTTTTCATTTGAAAATGGTGGAAAAGAGCATTTGAACATCATCGATGTGACTTTTTATTTGTCTGCTTTGAACCAGCTGTTACTTCACGGTGACGTGTTTTTACTCTGGAGATATGTTCAGTGTTTATTTGTTGGCACATGCCTGGTGGAACCTTAACAAAAGGATAAAATATTTTTTTTTAGTACTAAATGTGTTGTATGGAAGGCTTCTACTTTGTCCTAAAAGGTATAATGAAAATACTCAACAGGTTTTTCATAACTTATTTAACTGAGGAGAATGTTGAATAACACAGAACTAAGGTTATTGCAAAACAGTAGCCATTATAAGAATAAAAGTTTTCCCTTGTTGGTTTAAAAAATGTAAGCTGTGGCCCTGACTGGTGTAGCTCAGTGGATTGAGCATCAGCCTGCAAACCAAAGAGTCACAGGTTCTATTCCACAGTCAGGCACATGCCTGGGTTGTGGGCCAGGTCCCCAGTAGGGGGTACGTGTGAGGCAACCACACATTGATGTTTCTCTCCCTCTCTTTCTCTCTCCATTCCCCTCTGTATAAAAATAAAATAAAATATAAATATATATATAAAATATAAAATATATATAAAATATATATAAAATATATATATATATATATAAAATCTCTTGTATGAAATGAGAAACCTATATGACAAGATCCTGAGGATGGCCTCTAGCAGCTGATAGATACTCCCTCAGCAGGCGGTCAGTAAGTGATTCTACAGTCTCAATTTTGCTGACAACCTGACCGAGGTTGGAAGAGGATCTCCAGGAGAGTGCAGCCCTAGACATCACAATGATTTCAGTCTTATGGGACCCGGGCAGAGGACTCAGCTACTCAGTTCCAATAGGCTGAATGACAACTCCCCAAAAATATCCATATCTTGATCATCCGCACTTATGAATATTAACTTAAAGGGCAAAGAGATTTTCAGACGCGATTCAGTTAAGGATCTTAAAAGGGGAGACTAGCCTGAATCACTTGGGTGGACACTAGATGCAATCACAAAGGCCCTTATAAGAGAGAGGCAAGAGAATCGAGCTAGTAGAGGGCAATGTGAAGGTAAATCAGTGATTTGAAATGATATGCTTTGAAGATGGAGGAAAGAGCCAGAAGCCAAGGACTACTGTTGGCCACTTGGAGCTGAAAAAGAGCAATATGTCTTCCCTGAGAGTGTCCCACAGGAACTACTTTGGCACCATCATTTAGTAAATTTGATTTCAGATTTCTTACCTCCAGAAATATAACATTAAACCCTGTTGTTTCAAGCAACAAATTTTGTGGTAATTTATTATGGTAGTAACAAGGAAGTAATCCACTCATGCTCATGGAAACTATCTTGATCCGTAGCAACTGTAAAATAATATATTTGCATTGTTTTAAGCAACCAGATTTGTTATGTGGTGATAGAAAACAAATAGTCTCTTTATAGATAACTGAAGATGTCCCATGACTTCTACCAACCCCAAACTACCTCCATGTTCTCTCTCATATGACCCAAATTGACTAATGTTCAAGCCAGAGTAATCAAGTTACAGATATCTGAAAACAATATACTATCACTCTACTCGTGCCATTCATCAAGAAGAGCATAGCCTTTCACCTTACATTCTTTTATTAAATACTATCATACTATGAAGACTGTCTTCATACAGTTCAGACTGCTGTCACAAATTAACAAACTCAGTGGATTAAACAAAAACCATTCATCTGTCACAGTTCTGGACTGAAGGTCCAGGATTAGGGTGCCAGTATGGTCTCATTTGGGTGAAGGCCCTCTTCCTGGTTTAAAAGTGGAATTCTTCCAATGGCTGTACCCCACTGGAGAGAGAGATGGGGCTAGCTGCCTTCCTCTTCATATAAGGACACCGACTCCGTCATGCAACTTCATCCTTATGACCTAATTATCTCTCAAATTTCTCACCTCCTTATACCAATTTATTAGGTGTTAGGTTTTCAACATAAGACTTTTGAGGGGACACAAACATTATGTCCATAACAAAGATTAATCTTAAAACCAAACCTCCCTAAAATGTTATGCCCAAACCAGAACTTTTGTTTAGTTATATTATGATATAATTGAGTATAATGAATTTCACACAGAGCATTCTCTCCTTGTTCCCCAGGAGATGGCTGAATTCTATGATATACTACTTTTTTTCTATACATACTATGAAGAATAGGCATAGTAGAGTAATTTTAAAATAAAGCCAGGACAGCTATTCTAGAGGAACTGACTTACACATCTTACTCTTCAGGCATTTGGAATGTTTGAACTAGACAAAAGGACCTTTGGACTGGACCAAATCTGTGCTGTATTATAAACAACTATAAAGATAATAGGAAAGCAGACACCCTGTATATAAGGACTGAAAATTTATTACATTTTTTTTAGAATTAACACCAACCACCATGTATAGCCAAGAGATAACTTAGCTTTTAACACCAATAGAAATTCCTTCCTTCTATTCACATATATTTTTTTCCCTTTTTCCTAAAAATATCCTTGCCTTCTCCACAAAACTGGAATACTATTTGGGTTTCTGCCTCTGAATTAGAGCTTCTTAATCAGTTATTCTTTGATCTCAAATAAATGCTGTTGCCTCTAACTTTGGCTTTTTATGTTTTTTAAGGTTGCCAATACAAACCTATGATAAACTTTAATTTATAAATTAGACACAGTAAGAGATTAACAATAATAACTGATGATAAAATAGGCCACTTATGACAATACACTTTAATAAAAGTTTGTGAGTGGGCTCACTCTCTCTCAATCTCTTTCTCTAAATATCTGGTATTTTTCACTTAATAACTTCAGACCACAGTTGACCATAGTAACTGAAAACCCAGAGAGCAAAACCGTGGGTAAGAGGGACTACAGTATATCAAGTACACGATTAAATTAGTTTTGACATATTTATACCCCTTGTGAAATACTAGCAAAATTAAGATAGTGAACATAACCATCTCACCTCAAAGTTGCCTCATACCCTTTTGTATTCCTTCCCTACAAAACTTCTCTGTGCTGAGCCTCCCCAGGTAAGCACTGAACTTCTATCAATATTATAAATGTTTTCATTTTCCAGACTGTCACAGTGTCTCCTGCCCAGATCCCTGATTGACTTCCAGAAGCAGCTCCTCTAGTTTCTTGTCATTCTTGGAGCAGCTCAGTTATATTCCAGGCCACAGCTGCCCACCTTGACCTTGGGCCCCAGGGGCAGATCTGCAGGCAGTGTGAGGGCAAACCCAGGCTTAGAATATAAGTATAATTACATACTAAACCCTTTTTTCGTCTTGCTTCTTTCATTCCACAATTATTTTGAGACTCATTCACATTGCCGCACTGCAGTTCTTTCCCCTAAGCTAAGAGTACAGCAAGATGCCCTCAATTCAGGGAAGCTTTGGGACTCCACCTGGCGCCCCTTTTCTTTGCTCTGGCTTGGACATACTCTCAGGAAGCTGGGGCTGGGTTTTCGTTCTTGCTTCCTGTGTGGAACTTAGCTTTTTGTTTCTTATTTCTCAAATATCGCTGTCCTTGTCTGATTCAGCATGTCATATATTGAAAACTGTGCATCGTATATTTTATGTAGATTTTTTTCTTTTCTTTCGGTTGTTTCAGTCAAGAGAATCCTTATTACTTCATCTTGGATAAAAATGAAATCCTCAAACAGCCCTGATTCTATAGAATTTAATTACTTTACATTTGCCATTTGCTATTTTGAAAAGAGGCTTACCTTTTCATCTATAAGTGAGGAAATACAAATAAGTTCTTACATTTCATTCTAAATCTATCACCAGCATAGCACTCCATTCACATCTGTGTTCCGGAAAACTTGGTCCGTGGTATCAGACACACAGGCAGTGCAAAGTAAGTGAAATCTTGAGGAAGTTTAAGTCTAAGTAATCCTTAGAGTCACCAATTCTGCTTAATAAAACATCTACCATTTATTAATTTAAATGATTCAAATTCTTTGCACTTGACCATTGTCTTCATTTGAATATGAAAATGTTAGTGGTATGTGAAGAAGAGTACATGCAGAAATCTCCGGAACCACAGTGCCTTTGTTTGAATCTTGATTTTGTCACCATCTGAATTAATTTTTAAAATGTACTAAGACTCTCTGTGCTTCAGTTTGTTGTTTTTTTTTTAATTTATAATGGGAGGGAAGGTTAATGACTATACTTACCTCATAAAGTTGTGAAGAATTTGACTAATTAAAAAGTAAATAATTTACCTAAGAATTGTGCTAAGTAAAAAGCTAGTCATTTTTTTTTAAAGTACTTAGAAATGAAAAAAGTATACTAGCTTTATTTTATAAGGTTTTGTAGCCTATTAAAATTCTCCTGATGAATCTTTATTCAAATATATATTTCAGTGAAAATCTGCCAACCTGACCTAGGAAAACCTTTAGTAATATACGATTGCAAAGTTTTATAGCAATTTATTTTTGTGATACCGATTTTAGGACCAAAGGAACCTTGGTTAATTGAAATGTAGTTTGCTGAATTTCAGTAGAAGCACATGATATAAGATCTCAATCAAGAGCCCTGCCACTTATCATAAAAAAAATGCAAAGTGTCTCATAAATTGCCCTCAACATAAAACGTTCTTTGGACAATTTTGGAAAGAAGCTGTTAAAGCAAGGCATTTTCTCACTTAGAGTTCAGTTCGCCCTGGGGATACTATATGTGATATCCATTGATTCCATAGTAACTGAATTTAAGAGGTTTTAAAAATGACCAGATATGACCCATAGAGAACATGAGAATTTCAGCTGTTAAAATTGAGGTGAGGCTGCGGTTTTAGCTAAAATGAAAACTGAATTACTACTTACCGTTAGACAGAATAGGTATTTTTAGTGCCTCGAGGTTAAATTCAGTGCGAGGCAAGAATCCAGGTTTTTCTTATATTACAGGGAGCTGTCTCTTTTGTAGCAGATGTACAGTTCCATTTATAACTATCCTTTACATTTGTAAGGAAAAAATCTATTCTAAGAAGATCAATAACCCAGATATTAAATATTTTATCTTGCATTCAGGTATTGCCTAAAACCAGCATTTTGAAATCATTTTGGCATGAAAGAACAAAGGGTTTCCATGGTGGGCCTCAGGGAGAAGGGGACAGAGTAGAAGCAAATTCAGGTACCTACAGTTACACACACACACATGTACACACAGACACACACCCGTCAGTTAAATTAAACACACCCCTTCGATCTCTTTTACCTACTAGATTTGATGGCAAGTATTTATTTAAAAATAAGACGGGTAAGGGTCAAGTCAAGGAACAAGTATAAAGGACCCATGGACAAGGACAATGGTGGGAAGGATTGAATGTGGGAGAGGGGAGGTAGGCAGGGCAGGTGAAAACAGTGGGGGAAAATGGGGACAACTATAATTGAACAACAGTAATTTTTTTTTAAATAATGTTCTTGTTTAAACTAAGTTTGGTCTTCACATTATTTCCCCCCTCAAGAGGGAAAAAAATATATATATATACACACATATATATGTATGTATATATGTATATATATGTACATACTACACATGTATGTTTTAGGCTATTTTTGTGTGTGCTTCATACGGTGATTTTGAGAAATATTCTGATCATAATTTCAGATAACTCAATAACATCAATTTTAATATAATTTAATTCAACTTGGCAAAGGCCTATTATGATTATTATAAAATTAAAGTGAGGCTAACACTTCTGTTCACAGGAAACCTAACTTAGAACATTGATCTTTCAAGCTTGAGGATAAATCAATATAAATGCAAGAGCTATGGAGTATTTATCGTGTTTGCCTCTGTATTCTATATTCCATACCAATATACAGGCATGGGCAAAAGTAGGTTTATAGTTGCAATATAAATAAATAATATAATAATTAATATAATGCATGAATAATCTCTGTGTTTTGTGTACTCTCAACTGTAAACTTACTTTTGCCCCACTCTGTATAATGCCTTCTTTTACAGATTTAAAAATAATTTGAAACAGTGTAATACCAAAATAAGAATAGTATGATAAAGTAGAATAAAATAATAATTGTTTCTGTCATGACAGTGTTTATTGTTGGCAGGTCATTTAGCTGTTTTAGTTTTAGGTTTTCTTTTATCTAATTCCTTCCTATTGAACATAATGATATACTGCTTAGTTTGTATCTTGATATAGTGCCTTTTAAAATAAAATGAAGCAATATATATGATAATATTTGAAGGAATATAGAATTCTAAAGAAAATAAGTCAGTTTGATTTGAAGGAGAGCTTTTATATCTTTTTATGAACTAAACTGTGTTCTCCCCAAAATAAATAAATAAGTGTGTGTGCGTGCGTGTGTATGTGTGTGTATTCTAAACCTCAATAAGATGGTATTTGGAGATGGGGCATTTGGAAGGTAATTATGTTACAGAACCGAAGTAGGGGTTGGCTGCCCGCTGCCACCAATAGGTAAATGCTAGAGGTAGAGGCTGGTAAGAAAGGAAAGAGGCTTTTTATTTAGATGTTGCACCACCTGGGAGAATGGCAGGCTCTTCCCTCAAAGCCCATCCCCTTCAGAAAACCTGGGTAAGTGCAGTTCTCCTCAAACAACCAAAATAAAAGGCAGTGTCCAGAGGTCCTGTACTCATTTAAAGTGCCATCCTTTGGGAGACACAGGGGGTTGCTGAGCAGCTGGCCATCCAGGGAGCTTAGCTTGTCCCTGACTGCTGCCTGGCTTCAGGCTCTTTGGAACCACCGTGTGGCCAATGGCTGGCACTGCCACTGTCCATGTGGCTTGTGGGACCATAAAGTCTCAAGAATCCACCAGTCAGTGTGTACTCCAGGTGGGCAAGAGAATGTCCCTTCCTTCCCCCGGGTTTATATTAGTTTTGCGTGTGGAATGGATGTGATGCTTTCTCAGAATGACCAGTTAACTTCACAAACTTCTGTGCGCTCCTGGTGAGTCCACCTTCTAACCAATCCCTTCTTATCTGCAGGCTAGGCTGACAGGCCACTTTGGTAAGAACCTACCCCTGCCACCATGCTGACCTCTGCTGTACATGTGCCTGCCTTCCACTCGTCCCTCTTGCAATCTGCAGCCAGGGGCAGAGCCCTGCCAACCAGGGGCAGAGTGTTCCTCTCAAGGCATGAACTTGGTTACCAAGGCAACGTGGCCCTACCTGCCCTTAATCTGACCACTTCCCCAAAAGGCAATAATCTAAGCCATTTTGTCAGGACAATCCCCCATGTTCCTTCATCTCTCTATCTTGATTTCTTTTTCTTACTGATTATCAGGCCATCTTTCATTCCCTCCTGACAGTCACTATTATGGTCATTGATACCATATCCAGCCTGTTTCTCCTCAATATTTTTGATCAGTCCAACCGACATCCCTGTTCATGGAGCAACATCGACAACTTTCATGTTCTATCTCTGACCCTGTTGAAGGGATGCAGGGAGTGAGCTTGTGGGATAGTGTTTATAAAGTCCAAAGTAGTATAGTTTAATAGCTTTTCACATTCACTCGTCACTCATTCACTGACTCAGACATGTCAACTTCAAGTCCTGCAAGCTCTATTCATAGTAAGTGCCTTATACAGGTGTACCATTTAAAAAAAAATTAATGCTATTTTTACTGTACTTTTTCTATATTTACATGTGTTTTGATGAACAAATACTTATCATTGTCTGTTAGTTGCCTATGATATTCAGTATAGTAACATGTTGTACAGTTTTGTAGCCTAGGAGCAATTAATAGGGTATACCACATAGCCCAGGTATAGTAGGCTGTATCATCTAGAATTGTGTAAGTACACTCTGTGATGTTTGTACAATGACAAAATCTCCTAGTGACATATTTCTTAGAATATTTCTCCATCATGAAGTGACTCATGACTGTATAATAATTTAGCTTTTTTAGAAGATTGCTTAGAGGACAAATTTGATTTTCAGGCTCCTGTCCATGAGATAGTTTTATCTCTCATGTACTTTACAAAATTACTGTCCAGATTATGTATATTCATTTTAAAACACTTTTATTGACATGTAATTGACATAAATAAACTACGCATATTTAAAGTCTACAATTTAAGTTTTGTCATATGTATAGGTCCATAAAATTAACAAAACAAGCAAAATAATACATATGTTTTTCACCCCCAAAGGTTTCCTTATATCCCTTTGTAATTCCTTCCTCCCATCTCTTCTGTCCCCTGGCAGCCACTGATCTGAGATCTAAAGATGAGTTTGCCCTTTCCAGAGATTTATAAAAATTATATTATGCAGTATGCATGCATTTTATTTTACTTAGCATTTCTTTTTTTGAGATTCATCCATGTCGTTGTGTTTAATGAGAATTAATTCCCTTTCATTATTTAGCCATAATTCCATTGCAAGCAAGTACCACAATTTCTTTATCCATTCTCTTGTTGATGGTCATTTCCTGTCTGGGGATATACAAAGTAGAGCTCCCATAAACATCTATGTACAAATATGCTTTTATTTCTCTGGAAAAAATATTTAGAAGTAAAATTACCAGGTCATGTAATAGATATATATATATTTAAGTTTCTAAAGAAATGGTAAAATTGTTTTCCAAAGCTGTTGTGCCATTTTACATCTGCACCAACAATGTATGGTAGCTCCAGTATAGTAAGTATAATAAGCCCCATTCTCAGCCACTCTTGCATCTTAACCCATTTAGGCTACTCTAACAGGATACCAAAGACTGGGTAGCTTATAAACAACAGAAAGTTATATCTCACAGTGCTAGAAGCTGGGAAGTCGAAGATGAAAGAGCCAGATCTGGCATCTGGTGAGGATCCACTTTCTGGTTCATAGATGGCTGTCTTCTCATTCTGTCCTTACATGACAGAAAAGGGGAAATAGTTCTCAAGTGCAGTAATCTCATTAATGAGGGCTCTGATCCCATGACCTAACTACCTCCCAAATGTACCACTTCCTATTACTATTGCACCAGAGTTTATGATTACAATGTACACATTTTGGGGGACATAAACATTCAAAAGACAGCAACTGGTTGTGGTCAAGCTTCATAAATCTTTGACATTCTGATAAGCGCGTAGTGCTATATCACTCCCAATATTACTATTTAGTTGATATTTCCCTAATACTAATTATGTCAAACATCTATTTATATGCTTACTTGTTATTTATATATATTTTTGTGAAAAATGTGTTCAAACATTTTGTCCACTTTTAAAATTAAGGTATTTGTTTTCTTACTGAATTTTGAGAAATGTTTATATATATATATATATAAAATTTATGTAATCCCTTTATCAGACATATGCTTAGCAAACAAAGACTCCCATTCTGTGATTTTTTTTAATCTCTTAATAGTGTCTATCCTAAGGTAGTAATTTTAATACGGAGGAGCTCTAGTTTATCGATTTGTTTTTTATGGATCATGCTCATAGCATCATATCTAATAAACCTTTACCTAGCCCGAGGTCCTACACCTTTTCCCCAAGAGTTTTTATTGTGTTAGGATTTACATTTAGGTGTGTGATGCAATTTGAGTCAATTTTTGCATATAATGAGAAATGTGAAGTGTAGTTTACATTTTCATATGGAGAAGCAACTGTTTTGGCAGCGTTTGTTGAAAGGGCTATCATTTTCCAATGAATAGTATTTACTTCTTTGTCAAAAATTAGTTGTCCATATATGTGTGTCTTCTTTCTATTCTATTCTCTTATTCTATTGATCTTTCATGACTATTTAACTGCCTTGACTAATGAAAAAAAAGAGCTAAGTAATTAGAGAAATATACTATGTTATTGGTGTTGGGAGATTCATTATTATGGTATTCTCATGAAATCAATCTATAAATTAATGTAATCCCCACTGAACCCTAGCAGCAAGATTTGTAGAAATTGAAAAGCTAATTGCAGTACTAACGTGAAAATCTAAAAGACCTAGAACAGCCAAAGCAAATTTAAAAAGAAAAAGTTTGGAAGGGTACATCTGATTTTAAGAATGAGGGCTGGACTCAGGATTTTCTTAATTTAACAATATAAATATCTTGTAATGGCAAGTTACAAAGACAAGAGGACTTTCCAAGTAATACATGTTTATAGAACTTTTCTATATAAAAATTCTATGATGTTTATTTGGTAATCATTACACTTAAATAATCACATTTAATTTTATAATTTTCATTATTATATTTAATAAACTTTCATAAAACTCTTCATGTCCTATGTTACATAAAAAATAATACAAATAACATTCATGTTAAAATTTTAAACACATATTATTGAATACATGGTTTCTATTAGTTAATTCCTGAGGCAATTTTCATATTGAAAAGAAAACTTGAAATTTTGTAAGCCTAATTATGAAATATGTTCCTCTGCTTCCTCTTTATAATTGCACTCTGCTACTTTTAGCGACCTACATTTAAAAAGCTAGAGGAAGATAGGTTGGTCCTATTTTTTCTTTCCTTAGGCTTTAATTTGCTCATTGATGTGACATAATTTTTCCCAAATAATCAATAAACTAAGCAATGTGCCTTTAATCTTCCATGATGTCTAAGTCAACGATCTGTATTCCTAAAAAGAAGTTCAAGAAAAATAATAGTTATCTTAAAGCTATTAATTAGAATGACAACTAAAACACTCAAAAAATAAAAATGAGACATTTTGGAATTGAAAACTATTCTGCTTTGAGTTACACAAAACTACTCCAGTAGAGAATGAAGGTGAGTTTGGTGGAGTGATCAGGAAAAGCTAACTCTACAAATACACGTTCCAGGCATTCTCGGTTCTCTCTGGTTTTGCTCTAATTTCACATTTCCTGGTAACATTGGATCTCTTCCACAATAACCTCTGCACATTTAACTAGCTAATATTCCCTAAATGTATGGGAGTGATTCCACAAGTTGATAGCAACACCAAATTAACAAAAAAAGGGGGGAAAAAAAGGTTACAAGAAAGGCATATCACCGTGTGACTCATAAGTTTTGCCATTTGGGGGATCGATTCGATATGTTGTAACTGAAATATTACAATAACCAAGTTTCCACAGCGCTTCTCTCATTCTCAAGCTAGTTCAATTGAGCTTTACCTTCTTGGGAGTATACACATATTTTATGAGTTTACTTCAGCTTTTGTATAAGGATCAACTGCATTTGTATGGAGCTAATGGAACCCTACTTAAACCAAATTATTCTTCCTACCTCTCAGTAGACCCTTTTCAATGAGACAACTTCCCATATGTCAAATTTTGACAATACAGGGTGGTGTAAAAGCAGAACTACAATTGAGAGTATGCAAAACTCAGAGTTTGTTCTTGCATTATTACTTATTAACTTTTGTATTATTCTCCATATGAACAACTGTAAACCTTACACAGGAACAAGGACGATAAAATCAACAATCTAACAAATATGTCAATTTCTACTATGCTCAAACTGTATGCTAAATTCACAGTGGGGCTCAAAAATGACAAAAGTTTTTCCTACAATCAAACTGAATAAAACTTAATGATTACTATTCAACCCAGGTAGATTTATATTCTCAATGGTTCTGAACATGCATATGATACAATGGGACTGACTTCAATTTGGATCTTTGCTCCAGTTAAATGGGGCTCTAATTACTAAAGGAAATTACTAAAGGAAACCTTTGCTCAAACAAGTATATACAAGTAATTTGATTTTGTATAGAGAGTCATGAATTTGAGTTTCACAGTGCAATCTCTGAAAATGACATGACTTTTTTTTGCTATGCAACAGTTTCCCTAGCCTCCTTAACCAAGATGTTTGATAGAAATGAACTGGTTGTTTTGCATTATTTTGTTGATTAAAAATTTAATTAAGGCTACTACTTTTTGGAGTAAGGAAATTTTTTGAAATTTGAAACTGCATTATTTTTCTCTTTATTACCAATTATATTATCCACTGAGGATGATTTGCTTGCGTAAAGGAAAAATCACAACAAAGGAAGAGGTAGTTCTTTGCACTCAATGGCAGCCGCTATTAAATAAAGGTATAGGTTGCACCACAGAAACCTTACCAGATTGAAGGTTTTTACATATTTCATGCAAAGTCATACAATAAAAATAAAATTAATATGATGGAAGATTGATTATTTGTTAAAGTACTCAAGAGGTTGTATGTTGCCTTAGGTCATTTCTATATAACATTAAAAATTAAATAAAATGTAGAGCAAGTGAATTATATAGAAGAATAGAAGATAAAGACAGAGTGTCTAAATATTGAGAAAAGCTACCATTAAAAGATATCTGGTCGATTTTAACATGACTCTAAATATGTTTGTTTACAGCTACTTGTGCTGACTATATCACCTAAATTGAGAGAAAAGAATTGAGACAGGTTTGTTACATGTGAGCTAGATCTTATGAGTACCAGAATAAAGAGGTAGAAAGAAAAGAAAACAATAATTGTTGGCCACTTAAAAAGAATTGGTGCAATCAAAGAAAAAAGTTTTAAAGAAAATATATTTCCTTCAAATTAAAATTTATACTTAAACATTCAACAATTTTAATTATTAATAAAATAAACTGAACGACTCATAACTTACTTTAGCTAAATTTTCTACTGATATTTTCAAAAGTTTTAATCTTCATTTCTTTATTTTTCTGTAAAATATGGTTTTTAAATATTAAAAAATATGTTGACCCTAGTAGCACATTAAAATTCACCTCTTTATAGCTCTTTAAGCCTCTGTAGATTCTCAGTGGTTGATTACAATTCCCTTTGATATTCTTATTTGGTTTATATGAAATCATACAATATATTGCAGACCATGACTATTTCTTCTATTCTGACTTCCAAAAATAGATATTCCCTCTAGTTCTGTTCTCAGGACTCCTCTCTTCTTTCTATACATTACTTCGCGCTCTCATTCAATCACCACCTCATCAAGTGTCTTCATTCATATGATTCCCAAATGTTAAAGCCAATTATGCTTAAAGAGATGAACATGGCAGAAACATGAACCAAAATCTCCAGTGACTCAACTTTCATTGAGGAATATTAATAAAATGGAAATAAAATGTTAAATTCCTGGCTCTTTGTCATCCTTACGGTTTCTATAACGATAAATTCTTGATCTTACCCAGAGGCCGTTACACCTAAGGCAATTCTACAATTACAGCTTTTTGTGACTTTTTTTAAAAATTACATTACATATATTTGCCACAGAAACTTCATAATGCAACAAGAGAAAGACAAAGAATCCAACTAAACAATGAGTAAAGACGTGAACATTTCTAACTGCCTATATTACCTGAAAGTGAGCTGATGACAATGTCTAAATGAGTGTACCTGACAGTCACCCATTTATTATTATTTTTTAGCACATTCATAGTTTAAAGTTTAACATTCTCTTACAAGCTGCAAGAGTACATGGTCAGAGCAATTTTGTATATATTTAGATTCCTTTGACCAAATACCCACTCTTAAGCTCGTTAATGAAACAGCAGTGAGTGAAACAATGTTTGGTTCTGTTTGTTTTTAAATCTACACAAGAATCAATGCTAATCAAATTAAAAATGTTGGCCTCGTTGTAGCTAACTTATGTGTTACAGAGCTTATTATTAAAAACTTAGGAAGTTCCCATTCATTGTGTGGATAGCAGTTCTTCTTATGCCTTTGTCAGAGTATTTTGTTGCCTCACTTCCCCCTGTGTGTGACCCAGGTCTGGAATCTTTCAAATTGAACCTATCAGCCATTTATTGCCAGCCCTATTTTAATTTCCTTTCCAGCTACCGCTGAAAGTAAAAGACTGCTGGAGGTTTTTAATTTTACTTTAGACAGCAAAAGACATATCTGCATGATTAAAATGTCAGATATCTCAATATATGTTATCAATTATATTAATTAAGAAAAAATGGTAGCAAAATTTTCTCTGAGGGAGAAAAATATATGTATTGCCATAAAACCTTTATTAACATATAGCTATTGCATTTCTTCTAGTTTGACTAATTTTGCCCAATTTTAAAACAAAACATTTAGAGGACTTGGAAAAAATGCACTTTAGGAAGAAACAGTTGTGAAGGTGGTTTTTGTGAACTTTATGAGTGGCTACTTGGATGTCACTTACTCTGCACACTGATACAGGCTGATTAAATAGTTGAACTAATTGTTTTTAATATACTATATGCCTGGTTGGACAACCATTTAATTCTCTAACAAGCTACATAGTCCACAAACTTTTTAATCAATTTAAGAAAAATGAAGCTTATGGCTCAACAGCATTTCTAGTAACCTTTAGAAAATTATAGTTTGAATTTAAAATGATCATAGCTATAAATCAGTATTTAAAGTGATTTTGCATACATTATCTCACTTAGTCCTCACTGAAATCCTGCAGGGTAGGGAGCATCAGAGGATCCTGCGAAGATATTTGCAGTGTGGCCATGATCATACAATGATACTGGAATTCATACTCAAAATCAGGTCATCTAGTCTCAAGGTTAGTGCCACTCTCATCAACGCATTTATGTTTGAGTACCTAGTATATGCCAGTACCTTAAGTACATCACAGGTTGGGAATGGAGGGCACAGTTCTGAAGAGATCAATATTTTGACTTTCAAGTAGCTTTGAAGGTAGCAGGTAAGATGAGTAAGTAGACCATGTGATATTTTGAAAGCATAGATTGTCTTGATAGGTCTGGGAAAGACCTATTTTGGAGGGGACACAGAAAAGATACCTAGGTTATATTTGTTGGTCCTGTAATTATATCTATAGAGATGAAGAACTTTTTTAGAAGAATGAGGATCGTGTAGACATATCCGAGGTAAGAGAAAACATTGCTTGCTAAATGAACCGTGAATAACTCACTGTAATTGGAGTTTAGTATTTCCCCGAGAAGTAGTAAAACTGAAGAGGTTCTCCAACCTTCTCAGGGTCATTTGAAAATTTCTCGAGATGTTTTTGTATGTCAGAATGACTGAGGAGCAGAAATACCAAGATCTAGTGAGTAGGGAAAATGATTTCATTTCAAGGCCATTTTAGTACAATGGGCAATTTTCTTATCCTAAAATGATAATTGTGGTCTCCTGAGAAACACAGATAACATAATTAACAACCTTGTGGGATTTACTGAGGCATTTGGGGACTCTTCCAAGGCACCGTCCCATGCCACTAAAGGGTTTTAAGCAAAGGGTAGGCATGGTAAGTTTACTGCTTTAAAAAGATTCATCTCATTGCCTGTGGAATGTGAGTCAGAAGGTATGCTAGCAGACATTAACACCACCAGTGCACACCCAAGTGTAAGAAAACAAGGGAAATTTGACAGCCTCTGGGATAATTTGAGTGCTTTGACTCTTCCCACTAGCAAATGTGGCTGTTATCCTCCATTGAACAGAGTGAATGAAAGGGGGTGAAGTATATAGAAAAACAACCCAAGTAAGAGTATACCCAGGAGGCTAGCACAGAAGCCACTCCTAAGAACAGTAGTGCTCTCTTCCCCAGGAACAGACAGCCCTATGCTATAATTCTGCGTCATTATAAAGGTACAAGATACTTCAAACCTTTGTTGAGTTTAAACTACTGATGTTAAATATCTCTTTCCTCAACAGAAATATATTCTGATTGATTCACATGGGGATAAAGGCATATCAAGTGAATCAAGTCATGGTATATGTTGATTCTGACACAACCAGAGACAGTTTATATTTTGGTAGTTTTGTGGGGAAAAAAAAGATGCTTTCATGAAGCTAGACTTATTAATTCATTAGTAATCCATCCATGCATGTGGGCATCCATCCATTTCTTCATCATTATTTGAAAAATATGTACTGCAGACATTCATTATGCACTGGATAGAAAATAAATGCTGTTCAAAGTTTAACCTTATAGATAGATACTCTGGAATTCACATGTTTTTTTTCATATTTCCAAGGAAAATTTTATCATTTTGTTGTTCATACTTCCTTTGAAATTTATACACACTGTACAAACTCATACCTGTCATGTTGTGTAGTTTGGACTCCAAAATTAAAAACAGAAATGCAAAGCACAAATTACATTTATGGAACCGTGTAAATATCTTCTAAAATTGGTACTTGAGTTTTATCAAATATCTCTAGTTCTTCAAAATACTTTGATTACACAGAAATAGAAAGTGGTTTTTTTTTTTATTTTTCAGATGCAAACGCTTCATTTACATGGCCTTTTTGAATCAGAACCTGTATGTCTTTCTATAATTCAGTTATTCTAAACCGTCTGTGCCATTTTAAAATATGGGATGACTTCAGTAGGTGGTGAAGAGTCTCTTTTAAAAATATTTTTATTTTATACAGGTGTAACACAGGTGGTACACCCTTTCCTCTCTGCCCCATAGGGTGTAGCTCTAACTGCCCTCTAGGGAAGAGAAGGTTGGGTGAACAGCCTCACTATTTCTCCAGCTCAGGAATAACCTGCAGATACAGTCACTGCCCAGATGTTGTTAAGGAAAGTGCAGGCTGATGCAGATAATGGATTTGTAGCACTGTTCTTCTGAGTCACTTTAATTCCTTCCTCAAATCTTATACTCATTTGAAGCTGATCAACTTTCCTTTTTTTATTGAAGGATTCTAGTCACTGTAATAAAATTGTACATATTCCCATGGAGGGGTTTCAGATGTGGTGCCCTGACATAGCTACTTTGTTCTTGGTGACGCATGAGGGGGAGAGTTTTACATATAGGATCTCAGGGGTTTCCTATAAAATCACACCCTCACTCACACTTACGGATTAATGACTCTGGTTTTGTCATGCTCAGAATGTCCTTGGGTCCATAATAAAGCTACTCAAAACTGTCAAAACTAAATGAGATGTCTAAGTTACTTCTGATTTTTCACCTAACTTTAAAAAATGCTGACAGCCTGTGGGCTCTGCACCATCAGGTGTTGCTTCCGTCCATTATACTGTTCCATTGAAAGGCAGAATTCCATTTGGGGTTTAGATAAACCAAAATGTCCTTTTAACCTGGATGGGGTAAAGGAGAGGGAGAAACTGAGAAACATTCTCTGGTTTCTGTCTCTAAATGCTGAATCTGTATGTCAGATGCACCCTGTTTATCTCTTCAGGCCTGTTTTCCTCATCTCCATCCTGCTTTAGCACCAGCAGACCAATCTTGACTAACTTGATCAATGGGCCTTTTATTTCCCCTAGCTCCTTAACTTCCTGTTGGGTCTGGTTAATGGAAGCCATCAGGGGAAAGGATATGGGAGGGAGAGAGTGAAACCGATATATTTAGTTCTGTGATTGTCTACTGCCACGTCATGGAGTGTCCTTTTCTGAGTTTCTCCACCAAAGCTCACAATTCCTTTAGAGCAGTACCCTCTTATAATTGTAGTTACAGGCAGCTTCAGCTCTGTGTTTCACTTGTTCTCCCTCTCCCTTCCTCTTTAAGCCAAGTTGATAACTCCTTGTTTTTGATAAAATTTAGGGTGCTCTAACATGTCTTCTTAGCTTCCTTTGCACTCGCTCCCATATATATTAACTGTCCCTGCATTAAAGTCTCCTGAATGACTAAATTTGATTGTGCCATATTTTGTTGTTGTTGTTGTAATCTTTATTAATACTGACTTTCATGCCACTTAACAGCTCCTTAATAGAGTAAAAATAAAAGAGGACTGCTCTTAGCTGGGGAAAGTAGACGTGAATTTAATTTTATGCCTGTCAAATTTCAGATGTCTGACTGGCATTTCTACAGGGAGGAAAATAGAAATAGGTATCCAGCAAAGATATTTGATTTGGAGTTCTAATAAACTTTATGAACTTGAAATAATTTGGTCTTCATTAAATAATCTATAAAATTAAGGAAATGTATTGGTTATTTTATCTGCACTTCCTTCCCTGTGAGCCTTGTTTTGTACAGAACTAATTAGAGAAGCAGGAACTTAAGGGACCTATAAATCTATCATAGCCTGAAAACTTATGTTAAAGATGAAATGTTTAATTTAGTGCCAATACTACCCAGCCATTTATAGCAAATATAAAATAATCTCTTCAAGGGAAAGCTCATCTTCCCCTGAGACATATTAACTCTTCAAACATGGACTGCATACACACCATAAATTATTAAATTACTGAAATATGTTACTATTTTAGATGATATGTAATTGAATAATATATTTTATTTATATGAAATATCTCTAACATTAAATTTTTTTAAAGTTATACAATCTAGCTATTTTTCTATTTCTTTATGCAGAAATACTTGTATTAACTTTATAGTACTCATGATATCTGGATGGAAGCCAGAAAGTGATCTGAGAATGACTCTTAAATAAATTATATATACGTGTGTGTATATATGTATACACACACACACACATATATATATATATATATACACATACATTCTACCTTTCAGATAACCTTAAAATATATTTAATGTTTTGCAGTCATGATTTTGAGAATAACTCCTCACCTGTGACTACTACCCTAGAATTAGTCAAGATGGAAGATTTAAGATATATTGTTTTTACTATCAGTAACCTTCTAAAGTGATTTCTGTCATTATGTATTTATTTACAGTTGTACTAAAGACTCTTTCTGCTAGAGAGGATTAGTTTTATGCTAGAATGATTCAACATAACAAACAATATCTCCTGCCCACAAATCTCCATAGCTTAAAATGACAATTATTTTATTAAACTTCAGCAGTCCATAGGCCAGCTAATCTCAGGAAACTCTGAACCAAACTTGAACATCAAATTTTGGTCTATGTGTTTTCATTTTGGTACTCTGGCTGAAGCAACAATGACATTGTGGCATGGCGTCCAAGGAACAAGGTGGTAGCGGAAACATGTAATGTCACTCTGCAAAGGAGTCAACTCCGAAGTAACACTCTGTCAGTTCTCCATTGGTTAAATCAAGTCAGAAGACCATGTCTAAAATTAATGATTCATGGACGTGTACTCAACAAATGCTGAGCCTTGTCAAGCACTCAGAGGAAAGGAAGAACTTATAGACGAATGATGCAATCTGCCAAAAAAGCCTTGCAAAGAGACGTGGGTTCTCAATTGGTTTTATTTAATCAACTAGTATTTATTATGCCTTTTTACAATTTCAAAAATTTATACAAAGTAGTATGCAGTTTGAGATATGTGAATCTTTAACTTTAAGTCTAGAGGGAGACCCAAGAATACACCAATAAGAGTAAATTCAAGTAAGTACATGAAATGACTGAGAACCATAGATTATTTGTGCTTTATCAATTATCAATGTCTAAATAAATGTATTAAACTTACAAAAAATAAATATTCAAAGGTTTAAAGATAACTTTTTAAATGGAATATAAAAAATTGGGAAAATATTATACTGCTTTACTTTTAAATATGTATTTGAAAAACTATAAAAGAATTAAGTCAATCTTATTGTTCATGATCAGTTTCCTGTTATAGTCAGTAATCTAAAGGGACATTCTACTGGAAAGTAGAATCTCTGGGTTGTAAGAGCACATAAGCAGCATGAGAACCCAGGCAGTTATGTAGGAATGAAAACAAGATGAAGCATTGTCACATGCAAAGCCCTTATTGTGAGTATTAAGTTTCTGAAATTCTCAAAAATGCTTTCTTTGCATGGGCTGAGGTACTGCACCGGGTGGTCATACTATATTCTGAGTTAAAAGTAAGTTTAATTTTGCCTGTAGCCAATTCTATAATATAATGATCAAGCATTTTTTTACTCTTTGGATATTTTAAATGGCTCCAAATAGAACACAATGATTTGCCAGGTGTTAACTTAATGTTTCTAAGACATCATATAAGGACATGAGACAAATTTGACAGTTACATTTTTGGGAAACTCATTGCAAAGGAGGTTTTTTAAAAATATTTATTTCATATTTATTTTCTTTAGATACTATTGTGCAAAAAAAGTGAGCAAATTATCGAATTAATGTGTTATTTTTATCATAAAAAGGAACATGTTTTAAAACTTCAAAAGATAAAAAAAAGCCATGAAATGATTTATGAAATGTCTATGTATGGTAATTTAGGGAAAAATAAAATCAAATGTTAAAACATATTATGAAACAATTATAAATACCATGTATAATAAATGTCTTTTGGAAGTAATAATCTTTGATCAAGTACAACGTGAATCCAAATAACAAATCCCAATGTGTCAAAATTACTTGTTTTGAATTAATGCTATTAAGAATAAAACCAGATAGTATTTTTTGAAAAAAAACTGATCTTCTGAAGGCCATCAAAACTGTAAGATTTTTCTGAAAACTTCTGAAAGCTGAGAAGCCATATTTAGAAATGTTAATAAAGCATGCATTGTGGAAACTAATCAGCAAAACAAACAAATGAGCAAAATAGAACCAGATACTTGGAAATAAAGAACAAAATAACTGTGACTAGAGGGGAAGGCGGAGGAGGATAACGGCAAAAAGAAGGGGAAGGGGCAAGTGAAGGAACACGAATAGAGGGCTCATGGGCATGGGCAACTGGCGGGGGGGATTGACTGTGGGACTGGGGGAGGATGGGCCAGGGGAGAGCAATGGGGAAAAAGGTGGGGCAATTGTAACCGAACAACAATAAATAATAAAAATAAAATAAAATAAAAAGACAAAAAAAAGCCAAGCAACAACAGCAAAAAAATATACATTGACATTCCACTGTACAGACAAAAATAATCTATAGTTATATTTTATGTACATAAGCTGGAAAATTGAGTAGGAGGTATTAAAATTTCAAAATGTAGAGTTCTTCTTTTGTTTCAATTTCATACTCATAATAAATGCATCATCTATTTTCTTCCTAGTTAATAAAAACTTATATTTGGGTCTTTGAAAAAGAATGATATTTTTCAGGTTTACAAAGTCATTTTTACACAATTCCTTTTCTTCAATTCAGTTTTAAAGTTCTCTGCTGGAAGCATATACCCTTATGCATATCTCTCCCCATTTCCTCCCTCTCTAGCCGCTGGCAAACACCATTCTGCTCTCTGTTTCCAGAGAATTTTTTCATTCCACATATAAGTGATGCCATGCAATATTTTTCTCTCTTCTATCTAGATTATTTCATATAGTATGATTCCCTCCAGGTTTATCCATGTTGTTAGAAATATCAGGGTTGCCTTCTCTATTGAGTCTAAGTAATATTCCATTGTATAAATTTACCACATTTTCTTTATCCATTCATGAATAATGCTGTGATTCGCAGGGGAATGCAGTTATCTCTTCAAGATAGTGACTTGGATTTCTTTGACTATGTACTCAGAAATGAAATAGCTGGATAATAGGGCATAACATGGTCACCATAGTTAATTATACTGTATTTTATATACTGTATATGTAAAATATCCTAACAGAGTAGATCTTGTATTCTCCCTCTCTCTCTGTGTCACATACATACACCACAGAAAGGAAATATGTGAGATAAATGGATGTGTTAATTAACTTTTGTTTGAGAGTCATTTCATAATGTATTACATATCAAATCACCACATTGTACATTTTAATTATATTACAATATTGTTTTTCAATTATACCTCAGTAAAACTCAAAAACTTTAACATAGAAATTTTTAAAAACATTAAAAATAGATAAATATTCCTACCCTCATAGTCGTGATTATTTTATAGCTTTTGAATGCCACAGAAGTAGTATTTCTTTTCTCAAAGGAAAAAAAAAGGTTAAAAGTGCTCATATTCTTATAATAATCTGAAATAAAATTAACTCTATTGTCCTCATAAAAGTACATAGTTTTCAACATTGAAAGAAATTGAAAGGGATTGAAATAATGAAAGGCCCTTACTAAAATGAAAATAAATATTTGCTTCAAATGTCTTTGTAATTTTAAAAATAATGATTGTGAATCAGAATAATTTTGGACTCGGGGATAAAAAATGGTGCTTTTTGGTGTCCTTAGAGAAGTCTCTTAGCTCTAGATAGTTCATAAGAAATATAATGTTATAAATACATTTTGAATTTAAGAAAATATGTATTACTTATAGCGTAAGACTATAAACTTTACACAATTTGAATGTTAAAAGCATAAATGTTTTAAAAAGTTTTCTAAAATATTTTTTAGCACTTTTTTCTTAATTGTACTTTTTTCCATTATAATTTAACCCCCTTATACTACCTCCCTGCAATGATCACCACACTGTTGTTTATTTTTAGAGAGAAGGGAAGGGAAGGAGGAAGAGAGGGAGAGAAGAGGAGAAACTTCAATGCGTGAGAGAAACAGTGATCAGTTGCCTCTTGTATGCCTCCAACCAGGGACCTGGCTTGCAGCCCAGGCATGTGCCCTGACTGGGAATCAAACTGGCAGCCTTTTGGTTTGCAGGACAATGCCCAACCACTGAACCACACAAGTCAGGGCTAAAAGTTTCATTATATGAAAATATAATTTTTAATTTAAAGTGAAATAAAAATATGTATTGAAACCTGGAGGTTTACTCTTTAACCATAGATATGTACTTGTTTGTAGTTTTACTATTATATTCTGAAAAATTGTACAATTTGCAAATGTTTGCTTTGTACTTACACTTATACCATTTATAGGTTGTTTTCCAAAATATGTTTTTCTCAATAATAACATAGACTTTTTTTTTCTATAACTAAACTGAAAATCATATTATCTAGTTAAGGAGAGTGATAAGACATCAAAAGACAAAAGATAAATATCAATAAATGATAGTTACTACCCTGATAATAATAAATGACATTTATTAAATGATTACTAGGTACCAAGTATCTCCCTTGATATTTCATACATAGAAATCTTTACTTAATAGGAAATTAAGTGTAATTTTTAAAATTTTCTTTTTTTCTCTCTGCTTTAGAGATAAGTGCATATTTAATAGAATTTTGTGATGAAAGAGCTTTCATAGACCTTTATGTTAATCTCTTCATTTTTAAAGATGAGAACTAAATTTTAGCTAATTTTGTGGTAGGCTAGAAATGCTACTCAAAAGTCCTGCTTGATAATTTCAGTCTTGTACTATTAATTTGTTTTACAATTGAGATATGTAAAAGTAGGCATTGTATTCTTAATACTAGCTCTATTAGTAACCAAACTTGAAATTTTATTGAGAAAACCTCATCTAAGTGCAGTAATATTCTTGAAAAATATATAGCACATTCCTTGTGGGAGTCTGATTAATGAAACCTAAATTTTATATTAGAAACATTATAAAATGGAACAAGTGGAATGAATTATTCATTTATTTATTCAACAAATATTTCTTAAATATCTGCTATTATTATAGGCTGTGATCCATTAGTGAATACAACAGGCGAAAATTGCTGCCTTTATCAAGATGTTGATTCCAGAGAAGAAAGAAAACTTGTGAAATAAGCCAATTAGTGAAAGACAAATACCATATGATCTCACTAATAAGATGAATCTAATGAACAAAATAAACTAATGAGCAAAATATAACTAGAGATATAGAATCATGGAATAGACTGACAGCTGACAGCTATAAGAGGGGTGTGGGGAGATAGGGACTGATTGAAGAAAGGTTAAGGGATTAGTCAAAGAATGTATATGAAAGACCCATGGATATGGGTGGACAACAGTGAGGGAACTCATTGTGGAGGTGGGGAGCAGGCCCGGGAGAAGGGGGTGAAGGGGGAAAAAGTAGGACAACTGTAATAGCATAAATAATAAAATATTTTTTAAAAAAGCATAATAAAGTCCTTATATTAAATGGAAGTAAGTGCTAAAGAAAAAATAAAGGCAGGGTGGGGGGCATTAGGTGTAGGGGATGGGATTCTGGTTAGCTTAGGCTGGAATGTTTCACTGAAAACATATTTTAAAATGCAGAAGTGCACAGGAAAAGCATCCAGGCAAAGGGAAAAATACGGGCAAATATACTATGGTGGGCATGTAGTTGGCAGGTATAAAAATTATAGGAAGAATAGGGGATGACAAAAGAGAAGTGCCCTGGTAGATGAGGTCCATGAGGGAGCAGGGAGTCACATCATGAGTGACTTTACAGATCAAACTAAAGATTTTAACACTTACTTTTGGAGGGAAATCAATTACCAATTGAATGCTTTTTCAGTAAAGGAGTTTTTGTGATCTTACCTAAGTTTTTCTCAGATCATTCTGGTTTTTCATTTAAAATAGACAGAAAATTGTAATAAGGAGAAAGGAAGAAGCCAGAAAATAGGCAAAAGGCTTTTCCAAAGTCTAGGCGAGAGACGGTGATAGCTTGGACTAGGGTGAAAGCAAGAATTGTTGTGGGATAGATGACAGATAGATTATAGTTATATATTGATATAGATAGATGATAGATAGATAGATGGTACATAAACAGACATGCAGATAGATATAAAACCAAATGTTTATTTACACCAAGAAGTCCAACACTGGATTTTTGAAAGACAATTTTATATCTATCATCTATCTATCTATCTATCTATCTATCTATCTATCTATCTATCATCTATCTATCTATCTATCTATCAATCATCTGTATCTATCTATATAGACAGATGTAGGTACACACACACACACACACACACACACACACACACACACACACACACACAGATAGCAAGGGGTGGCAGGGCTGTAACAGGAGTTTACAGTTCTCCCACAGTTACAGGTCTAGTATTTCAGTTTCACCGAAGATAGTGTCTCTGCTCCTACCTCTCAGACACACAAGACTGAGTGGCAGATCCTGCTTCCTGAATGACATGTGAGAGAAGGGGTATATAGGAGGTAAACAAGGTAGAAAGCTTAAATAAAAGAGTAGCCACATTGCCCATTAGCTCTTAAAAAGTTGATAGCATGAAACCTCTATAGACAATTTTTTTCCTTTTGTAAAAAGCACTAAGCTATGCCCAGTTAACTAAATTAATTCATATTTTGAAAGAAGTGTGGATAGACATATGATGACAGGTGGGTGTTGTTTGAGGACAAAAAGACTAAAGGAAGGCTCTTTTTTTTTTTTTAAGGAGGCAACTGGAAGTCTTTGCTTATGTTGGTGAAGACACAGGAGGAACAGATTTAAGGGAGGATGTAAGGGCTCAGTGTTTGAGATGTTAAATTTTATATATCTGGATTATGCAGTTGGATAAATAAATCTGAAGTTTAGAAGGACTTACAAGCTGGAGATATAACTTTGAAAGATATGAAATTGACATAGGATTAAGGTCTTTGAAACTGGGTGAAATCATTTAGAGGAATCAATATAGAGATAGGATCAAAGACTAAATCTTAGGGTACCTTATTATTTAGGTGCTTGATAGGTGATTTTAAAAAAAGTAGACTGAGGGATAACATCCAGCAAAACAGAAGGAAAACCAGACCTGTGTGTTCCTAGAAAAGAAGTCAGGTGAAAAAAAATATTGTAAGTTGAGAGAATTATCAGTGGTGCCAATTGCTTTTGATAGGTCAAAGAGGTGAGGAATGAAAATTGACAAGTGGACTTATGAATATAGAGATCAATAGTGACAACAACTTCAGCAGTTTTGGTGGAGTTGTGATAAAAATTTGCTGATTGTGTGCTTGAGAGAAAATGAGAAGAAAAACGTTCAAAGAATGGAGCATAGACGGCTATTTCAAGGAGTTTTACTCTATAGTTAGAGGAAAAAAGATGATAGCTGAAGAGGGAAGTGAGGTCATGACATTTTACTTTTATGAGGTGTGCAATATAACTACATGTTACTTTGATGCTAATGGGTATTGTCCAGCTTATGAGGAATATTTTTATAATTAAAGAGAGAGAAGAGAAAATTGCTAGGGCAATGTCCTTGAGAAAAACAAAGGGGGGATGAGAACCAATGCACAATGGAAAGACTGTATTTATTTGGAGTGCAGTCCATTTTGATAACAGAAGTTAGAATATCCTGGCACAGATACAGGAAAATAGATGAGAAAGAGAAGCTGGTAGAATAAATTTCTCTTTTTACTGTTTGATATTTTTTAATTTTATAGGAAGAATGATCATAAACTGAGAATTAAAAAAGGTAAAAAGCTTGAGGCAAAAGGACATAGTATAAAACAATCCCATAGTACAGTAAAAAAAAAAACAAAAGTGAATGTACAGTATACGTTAGTGCCCATGAATTTAAAGTGAGACCAGTCCAGATTGCTGGGGGTTTCCTCCAGGCTGGCACAGTGATGCAGCTGCAGTTGTGCAATAGATGGAAAGTTGGATTTAACCATGGCAGTGGTTTAGCTGACAGTGTAAACAAATATGATAGGGAAAAAAAGGAGTTGATATTGCATTTGAGTGATTTTTACAATGATTAGCAATGAAATTTAAGCTTGATAATAAAAGAAGTATGTGTATTGGTCAATAGGTGAGGGATAAGGAAAAGTGGAGAGGTTTCGATACTTCAAAATATCGTTGGAGTTAAACAATTAGAGGGAGTGAGTTTGAAAAGTAGAAAATTACAATAAGATATGTTCAAAATCGAGGTCTGAGGTAGTAGCTGTCATTATAAACAACAAAGCCATGTATATGATCATAGAAGTGAGTTTTCGAGTCAGTGTGTGATTGAAAAGAAGGGCAAAGCTAGGTCTCGGATTTTGAATTTACTACTATGGAGGTAGTGTTGGAGATGGCTGCAGTGATCCAGGAGCTAATAGCATCAAAGAACAGAGAAGGTGACATTAAAGAACAAACCCAGGGGCCAGTTTCTCCAAAGAACAAATGGAGGATCTTAGATGACAGGTACAAGGGGATGTATTTTCATGGAGGAATAAGACGTAATTTTTTGGAATAGGATGATGAATACAGAAAAAAGATATATCCCCACTTTGAAGTCCAGACTTATCAAGTCTGCAGAAGTAATAGTATCATCAGGAAGGAATACGTAAATTAGAACAAGACAGTGGAAGAGACGTTCAGGGAAGACATTGAAGATAGAGTCAATTTTGGCAATGATTGAAATTGAAAGAAAAAGAAAATGTGGATGCTGGTTGAAGCAACATTCAGATTCAGAGGAAATCTTGTAGTGGGAAGGCACTTAAGAGATGATAAAATCTTTTTTTTTTTTTTTAAATCTTGAAGCCTCTCCACAATATAACTAATACTCATCCAGTCTTTATTTGAACACTTTCTGTGACTGGCTCTTTATAAGGCAATCACTGCAAAAATGAGGTATTTTCTATGTTCAAAAAAAAAAACACACAAAACCCTCAATTTGCCTGAAAATTAAATAAAATTTATATAGCACAGTTATCTTAATAAATAGGACTCTGTTGCTTGTTGCTGCTTTCAGGTTATCTCCATTCCCTCTTTTGATCATCAGATTGGAACTCTCTGATTTGCCTACTCTGTTCCCTCTTTCCTTTCTGCAATTGAATATTTACAGATCTACTTGTTTCAAAAATAAGATAATCTAATCAATGGACCACCTAATAGCTGCCACTGATAGTAACATCATTGAACCTCATTGTCTCACTTATTGATCAACTAACTGTCTTCTATGTTCATATTCTCCCTCCACACTCAGATTCTATTGCTGCTTATATCATGTTTACTGTCACTCTTTAAAAAATATTCTTGACTTCCTCATTTTAAGCTCATACATATCTGTCAACACTGCAACTCCAGACAACCTCTCTGTGTGTCCGTTTCCCAACAGTTAGAGGTGCTGAACATTCATTTTTACAAAAATCAGGTGGACTTTCCACAATGCATTCAAGATACAGTATTTTTTTTCTGGAAAGTTTATTTTATTTCCACAAAAAAGTCACATCTCATCCATTCTACTTAAATATTCTACGACTTTCTTCCTTCTACTAATCTCAGTGCATGGCTTCACTTCTTATCAGACAGAATAGATCAAACTGTAACACTTAACCTCCTTGCTACCATCTATTTTATTTCATCTATTAAAAAAAACAAAACTGACCCACTGCCTTCCTTTTCCACTGCAAAGAAAAAAAGCACTCATACAATGCAAGTCTAATCTCTTCCCATCTGCTCCTTTGCTCCCACATGATTCTAGCTCTTCTGCTTCCTGTGTCTTTGACATTTTGGGTGTCTAGCATAGACTCTCTATAATCAGTCAAACCTGATCTAGTGCCTATCACCATACATGAAGGAAAGCAAGCCTTGCCTTTACCGTATATATTCCATAGCTATTACCTTTATGTATTTTTAAAACTTTGTTTTAAGTAACCAGCTCTTCAAGGGAGTGAGTTTTTCTGGGAGGGAGGAGTTGTTTGTTTCTGTTTTTGAATGCCCTACTACTTCAACTTTTTCACCTTCCACTTGATTTTCCACTATTGTCATTCTAGAGTTCTGCTCTCAGGGTCACCAGTCAGGAACTTGGTGCTAAATTCAATGCATTTTCCCCCTACTTTAATCAGTAGCATTGTTTTACACAATTGACCACAACTTTCCTCCTTAGAGATCTATTCTCTTGATCTCCCCAAAAGATTGAGTATATATTGTGTGGATACATATGTTTAGGCTGTAAAATTCAAGTGATAAGAGAATGCAATTATTTTTGTTTTATATTTTTCTCATAACCAGAGGTAGCTAATTGAGTTCCTATTCTGTTCGATAGCAAAGAAACAACCAGAATAAACATTACAATTTTAAGTAAACTGGGTTGCTTCAAAGTATTCTCAGGCTCAGATTTTAATTCACTCAAATCAGAATTGTCCTTCCTTATCCTTCTTCCTTTATTCCTGCATTGGTTTAATTTCTGAAAAGTTAATATAATATAATAATATCAGATGGTGAGGCATCTGGGTTTCAGCTCCTTTGTAGTAGACCGACATCTGTTGCCATGTACAATCACATCCCGTATACCCACCACACTGGCATCTGTTGAGGTTTCTGTATTCCCACCTGGTTTCTTAACATACATCCTACACTGCTCTTGGCTATAATTTCTGCTCGTTATGACCACGAATCCCTTCAACATCTGCTTGCTTTCTCTCTTTCTCAAACAAATGTCCTGCTTTCAGAGGCTAAAGGAAATGCTTTTGCTTTCTCTTGTTACCGAGGGACCACAAGGTATTTGCTGTTGCTACCTGTGTCTTCTCCCTCACAAGCAGCAAAAATATATCCGAAATTTTATGATCCCATTTCTTTGGGTTACTAGGGAATCCTAAAGAGATATTTCTTTATATGATTTCATCTAGGATTATGGAAAAATGTGTCCTTTTATTTTTGGATCCCCAAACTCTTTTATAGTTTTTTTTTATATCCCTTTTACTTTTTTGCTAGTTTAACAGTAGAAAGGCAAGGCATAGAACATCTTTTGAGGTCCCACCAGGGTCTAAATGATTCTTTCCAACACATTGTTGAAGCTTTCTCTGTACCAAAGAGGGTAATTATCCTTTTTATTCTAATAAGGGGCACATGATTTAATTTTTTCATTCTTCAAACTCTTTGTTATATCAGTAACATAGATTTCATTAGAATGAAAACCGAAGATTTAGCATCTCTTCCCTTAGGTCTCTATTTTTACTTTATCCCAGCTGGCGGAGCTGGGAGAAAAAATAAAGGACCACCTTTTAAAGGGGGACATACTTGATGAAGATTAGAGGGAGAGACTTAGATTTTTGCAGTGTGGTAAAATGCGTAACTTGCCCATCTCTTTGGCTAAGAGAAAAATTATAGATACTGAATAAATTGACATTTAAATGCATTGAATTGCTTAAATTGCTGAATAGAAAGTAACAAATAGTTTGAGGCAATACTAAACAAAAGGAGTAAATGGAAAGTGATAAGCAGAATGCTGATACTAGCTGCCACCTTGAGAGCAATTGCAAATTCTAGTGAACTTGAGTTTTAGTTTCCATGGATTTTCAGAGCATGGTGAACAGGGATATAAATCCAGAACTTTCTTAAGTTAGAAAGGCTAAAAGAACCTAAGGCCATCATAAAGCTGGGTCCTCCAAATTTGTTAGCTCATCTATGAAAGCATACAATGGTTATAAATGTACATTCACTGAGAATTTTACAAGATATTTCTATCTGGAATCCTAGTGCTGAATAATGGGGAAAATAACCCTGCTAGCTAAAAACCAATCCTTATTTTGGATTGTAGCCTAAATTTATCCCACTTGCTTAATGTGAAAAAAAAAAAGTCGATGTAATATTACCATTCTAAGTGGTGCTAAGTTGGTATAGCTTCAAGTTACTTGTCACAAACAACTGCATAATTTCTCTAGAAAAACCTGTCTTCCTATCCAAGCCAAACATAATCCCCACAAGTGAAATTTTAAGAAATGTAACCTTACAATGAAAATCACAAAATATCCGAAGAAACAAGATACTACAAATTAGAGTCTCCATAAATGAGACAAAATACCAAAAGGAAATATATAAAATAAATATACTTTATAGGTTGCACAAATAAATGAAAGTACTGAAAAGAAGAAAACAGCAAGAGATTATTAAAGGGACAAAGATCTTACAAAAGATTCAAGAGAATGGTTTAATACTGAAAACATTGTTTTAGGTCAGGGTCCATGGAAGCAGATTCTGAGATGTCCAGTTGGATGCAGGAAGTTTATCTGGGTGTGTTCTTGGAAAACAAACAAACAAACAAACAAACACAAACACAAACAAACAAACCAAAACAGCTACAAGGCAGTCCAAAAATCCAGAATGGGCGGAAGGCGAAGCAGATGCAGTTGCAACAGGAGCCTCAGCTGATCATATTTTAAACTCAACCTAATCATTCCTAAAATTACTAAAACCCAGACATGTTTAGTGTTTCTGTCTATGATACAGAACAGCAACCACCCGACAAACTGAATATAATGGTTGTAATAGGAAAATGAGATCACAGGCATAAAAATTCTTTAAGAACTCATAAAATCCTATATGAATGGTTTATTATGACTGTGCAAGAATCCAAGGCAAAGCCATTGGTGGCATAAATATCAGTACATATATGATTGACAGTAGTTAGTAGACTGAAGAAAATTACTGTCTCTCAATGCCTCAGTTTTACATTCTAAAGTCATATTAATTTACAAAAAGAAACACTTCACAGGATTGCTGTGGAAGATTGAATAACATGAATGTATCTGAAGAATAAGCATAATACCTAAGACAGAACAATAATTTATTAAGTATTCTCTAATACAGATCCCCAACCCTCCTTCCCTCTCACCATCACCACACTGTTGTTGTGTCTATGGGTTATGCATATATGTTCTTTGGCTAATCCTTTTACCTTCTGTCATCCAGTCCCTGCCCCTCCCCAACTGACAGCTGTCCATCTATTCCATGTGTCCATTTCTTGAAGGAATTTCACTTTACCCAAAAGAACTTAACATGGCCACCTTAAAAGAAAACTGAGGTCGGAAGATGGTGGCAAAATAGGTGGAAGCTAAGCCCTCTTGCTCATGCACCCAACTGGGTCACCTAGCTAATCTTCTGAAGAACTGAGTGATCAGTCAATGAAATTCTAGCTTATTTGAAGTTTGGAAGCCAAAGATTGCAGAAGTGATAGAAAATGGATGTGTAAGACAATAAGACCTGGAGCTGTGAAAAGACCAAAGGCAGATTCAGAGAGCTCTCAGAAGGCCAATGCCAACATCTGAGAAAAAATTTCACTTTGTCTCCCACTGTTTTACTCCATTTCTCTTTCACCCTGCCCCTGATCACATATAAGATAAGGTGAGAGTTGTGAATACCAGTAAACCTGCAGGAGAGAATCCACCAACAAAGGAGACACCAACAGGAAAAGCCCAAGTGCAAGAAGAGACATCAAACAAATGGAAGAAAGGGCAAACCTAGAGCATCCAGACACAGAGATCAAAGAGACCATACCACTGAGTCCCACATAACTCCTACCACAGAAGTTCACACTATAAAGATAACTGGCAAAACAGAGCATCAGGAATCACAGAACCAAACAAAAAGAGTTCCCAAAAATGGGGAGAAAAAGAAAGAACCAGCAGTCAAAAGGAATAGAAGACTCCCTACTAAAAGAGCTGAATGAAACAGAGGCAAGCAAACTATCAGAAACAGAATTCAAAAGAATGGTGATAAGGATGCTCAAGGAACTCAAAGGCAGTTTCTAGGAATTGAATGATAACTACAACAGTATGAAAAAGGAAATAGAAACCTTAAATAAGAACCAGGAAGAAATGAAGAATACAATTTCTGAAATAAAAAATACACTAGAAGGAATTACAAGCAGGCTGGATGAAGCAGAGGACCGAATTAGTGAGCTGGAAGATAAGGTAGAAAGAAATACCCAGGTAGAGCAACTGCAAGAAAAAGAGACTAAAAAAATATGAAGATACCTTAAGGGAAATGCAAGATAACATGAAATGCAACAACATTTGAATTATAGGAATACCAGAAGGAGAAAAAGAGGAGCAAGGGATAGAAACCCTTTTTCAAAAACTAATGACAGAAAACTTCTTGACCCTGAAGAGGGAAAATACCGTGCAAGTTCAGGAAGCACAGAGAATCCCAATCAAGATGAACCCAAAGAGGCCTACTACAAGACACATCATAATTGAAAAGCCACATTTTAAAGACAAAGAGAGGAAGAGGAAGAAAAAGAGAGAGAGAGGGAGGAACACAGGTACAAAGAGGGAAACATGAATAAGTGCCTATCAGTAATAACCTTAAATGTTAATGGATTAAGTGCTCCAATCAAAAGACATAGGGTAGCTGAATGGATAAGAAAATATGACCCACACATACGCTACCTACAGGAGATCCACCTGAGAAAAAAAGATCTACACAGACTGAAAGTGAAGGATTGGGAAAAAATATTCCAAGTAAATGGATAGGAAAATGAAGCCAGGGTAGCAATACTTACATCAGACAAAATACACTTCAAAACGAAGGCCATAAAAAGAGATACAGAAGGGCACTTCATAATACTCAAAAGAAGAATCCATAAAAAAAACATAAACATTGTAAATATGTATACACCAAACACAGAAGCACCCAAATATATAAGGAAAATCTTGGAGGACTTCAAGAAAGATATAGACGGCAACACACTTAAACTAGGGGATTTTAAAACCCCACTGTCAAAAATTGTTAGATCTTCTAAACAAAATATCAACAAGGATATTGTGGCATTGAGCAATGTCCTAGATCAAATGGACTTAACTGATGTATATAGAATCTTTCATCCCAAAGAAGCAAAATATGCATTCTTTTCAAATGCATATGGAACATTTTTAAAGATAGATCACATGATAGGATACAAAACAAGCCTCAACTAATTCAAGAAAATTGAAATCATATCAAGCATTTACTCAGAACACAAGGGCTTAAAACTAGAAACCGACCTCAAGGAAAAAACTCAAAAACATTCAAACTCACAGAGATTGAAAAGCATGTTATTAATCAATGAATGAGTTAATAATGAGATCAAGCAAGAAATAAAAAACTTTCTGGAAACAAATGAAAATGAACACACAACTGTCCAAAACTTATGAGACACAGCAAAGACAATTCTGAGAGGGAAGTTCATAACAATACAGGCCTTTCTGAAAAACATAGAAACATTTCAAAGAAACAACCTAACACAACATCTATAAGAACTGGAGGAACAACAGCCAACAAAGCCCAGGGCGATTAGAAGGAAGGAAATAACCAAGATCAGAACAGAATTAAGCGACATAGAGACTAAAGGAATAATTCAAAGGATAAATAAATCCAGGAGCTTGTTCTTTGAAAATATAAATGAAATTGACAAGCCTTTAAGCAGACTTATCAAGAAAAAAATGAGAGAGAAGCCAAATAAATAAAATCAGAAACAAAAGAGGAGAGATCACATCTGATACCACAGAAATACAAAGCACTGTAAGAAATTACTACAAAGAACTATATACCAAGAAATTTGAAAATTTGGGTGAAATGTAGAAATTCCTGGAAAAATATAATTTTCAAAACTGAGTGAAGAAGAAGCAGAAAGCCTGAACAGACTGATAACAGATGGGGAAATCGAAGCAGTAATCAAAAAACTCCCAGCACACAAATGTCCTGGACTGGATTGTTTCCCAGAATTCTACAAAACATTTAAAGAAGAGCTAACCTGTATTCTTCTCAGACTATTCCAAAAATTCCAGAAAGAAGGATGACTCCCAAACCCTTTTTATGAAGCCAGCATCATCCTAATCCCAACACCAGATAAAGACACCACAAGGAAAGAAAACTACAGGCCAATACCTCTGATGAATATAGATGCTAAAATCCTCAACAAAATTTTGGCGAACAACCTCCAGCAACACATCAAAAAGATCATCCACCATGATCAACTGGGATTCATCCCAGGGATGTAAGGATGGTACAATATCTGCAAATCAGTAAATGTAATATATCATATAAATAAAAGGAAAGACACGAATCACAAGATCCTATTAATAGATGCAGAAAAAGCATTTGACAAAGTACAGCACCCATTTAAGATAAAAACAATCAGCAAAGTGGGAGTAGAAGGTACAAAACTCAACATAATAAAGGCCATATACAAGAAACCTAGAGCCAACATCATTCTCAATGGACAACTAAAATCTTTCCCATTAAGATCAGGAATAAGACAAGGGTGTCTGCTGTCATCACTTCTATTCAACATAGTTTTGGGTGTCCTAGCCACAGAAATCAGACAATAAAAAGAAATAAAAGGCATCAAATAGGAAAGGAGGAAGTGAAACTTTATTGTTTGCAAATGATATGATTGTGTACATAGGAGATCCCACAGACTCCACCAAAAAACTACTCGACCTAATAAGTGAATTTGGCAAAACAGCAGGATACAAAGTTAATATGCAGAAATTGAAGGCATTTTTGTATACCAACAACAAAATATCAGAATCAGAAATCAGGAAAAAAAATCCCATTCACTATAGCAACAAAAAAAGTGAAGTACCTAGGAATAAACCTTACCAATGATGTAAGGGACTTGTATTCAGAACACTACAGAGCACTGAAGAAAGAAATTAAGGAAAATACAACTAAATGGAAGCATGTACCATGTTAATGGATCGGAAGAATTAACATAATCAAAATGCCCATACTACCCAAAGCAATTTACATATCCAATGCAATGCCTATTAAAATACCAATGACGTATTTCACAGATATAGAACAAACAATTCAAAAATGTATATGGAGCCATAAATGACCCTGATTAGCCTCAGCAATTTTGAGAAGAAGAACAAAGTCAGAGGGATCACGATACCCGATATCGAATTATATTACAAGGCTACTGTAATCAAAATAGTCTGGGACTGTCATAAGAAGAGACACATAGATCAATGGAACACAATAGAGAACCCAGAAATAAACCCTTGTCTCTAAGATCAATTAATAATCAATGAAGGAGGCAAAAGCATTAATTGGAGTAAAAATAGCCTCTTCAAAAAATGGTGTTGGGACATCTGGACGGCTACATGCGAAAAAATGAAACTTGACCAACAACTTACGCCACACACAAAAATAAACTCAAAGTGGATAAAGGACTTAAATATAGGTCACAAACTGTAAAAGTCCTAGAGGAGAGCATAGGCATGAAAATCTGATATTCCACACAGCGATACTTTCATCAATATGTCCCCTAGAGTAAGGGACATAAAGGAAAGAATAAACAAATGGGACTTCATCAAATTAAAAAGATTCTGCACGGCTAAAAGAAACATCAGGAAAATGAAAAGGGAACCAAATGTGTGGGAAAATATATTTGCCAATTATACATCTGACAAGGGTTTGATCTCCAAAATATATAAAGAACTCACATGACTCCACTCTAGGAAGACAAACAAACCAATTAAGAAATGGGCAAAGGACCTGAACAGATACTTCTCCAAGGAGGACATACACAGGGCCCAGAGACACATGAAAGGATGCTCAGCCTCACTAGCCATCAGAGAGATGCATATTAAAACCACAATGAGGTACCATTTCATACCAGTCAGAATGGCCATCATAAACAAATCAAATAACAAGTGCTGGCAGGGTTGTGGGGAAAGAAGAACTCTACTGCACTCTTCGTGGGAATGTAGACTGGTGAAACCACTGTGGAAAATAGTATGGGATTACCTCAGAAAATTAAAAATGGAAGTGTTTTTTGATCCAGGAATTCCACTGCTGATATTATACCCTAAAAATCTGGAAACACCAATTCAAAAGAACCTATGTAGCCCAATGTTCATAGCAGCACAATTTACAGTAGCCAAGTGCTGGAAGCAACCTAGGTGCCCATCAGTAAATGAGTGGATCAAAAACCTATGGTGCATTTACACAATGGAATACTACGCAGAAGAAAAAGAAGGAGCTCCTACCATTTGCGACAGTATGGATGGATCTGGAGAGTATTATGTGAAGTGAAATAAGCCAGATGGTGAAAGACAGATAGCATATGATTTCACCTGTAAGTGGAGACTAATCAATGGAACAAACAAGCTAGTTAAATGTAACCGGAGATGTTGAAGTGAAAAACAAACTGACAGTGAACAGAGGAGAAGGGGAAGGGGAAGGCATGGGAAACAGGGGAAGGGTGATCAAGGAACAGGTATGGGTGGACTTATGGAAAATGACAAAGGGGGGTGGGGTCAAGGGGAGGGGAGGGGCAAGTGAGGGGTAAATGGAGAAAACTACTTTGACAGCAATAAAACATCTTTTTTTAAGTGAAAATAAATAAATAAATATTCTCTGATACAAAGTACTTTTACAAAGGGAGAGGAGGGTCATTATCACAATCCCTAATTTAGCATCTGCCTCACTCTTCCTATATTTACTTTGATATGCTCTTTAACCAACAGTCCGTAAGACTTTTTCTGTCCATGACGCATGCAGAACCTAATTCCTGCTCCCAAAGCAAAATACCAACTTTACTGACATTTACTTTACTGGAATATATATATATATTCTACAACAGCCAGAGGTCCTAGATTCTTTCTCTAACTCTTTAAGTACATTTATAGGAGAATACTGGTAAAACTGCTCATTGTATCTTTTTCATGGCTGTATATTACATATTTGCATGTTGACATTATTCCTTGGACTAAGCATTTTAGGATATGTTTAGGCTGACTCCTTTTATCTCAGTACTACATTAACAAGCATAAATTATAACATTGAGATTTTTATCAACAGAAGCACTCACTGTTAATCAAAGAAAGTTAAAAAGTGTTTTTATCTATGCCCTAAAAAGGACTATATATAATTTTTGCGTGTATTGTTGATTTTCCCTACCCTTGGAACAAGCCAAGTGCATTTGTTTCATTAAGAAATTTTCTTAAACCTATCCCCTCTGAAAGAGCAACATCACTGCTAATTTTTATGGTTTAAAGTTTCACTCTATCCAGCAGGAATTGGAAAAAATCACATATGAAATCTGATCCATGAGTTAATTTCTTTACAGCAATAAACAAGTACTTTGTTTTAGTCTTTATATTTGACCAGATTTATCCTGTTCTTTAAAGAAAATCTGGGACAAATTGGCTCCTACAATAAGCTGTCAAGATGAAAAATCCACACAGTAATGTCAATTTGCAATGCTTGTGGTTCAAAGGATATTTACGGCACGTATGATTTATTTTTCAATCACCTAAGATTTAACAAGGAAACTATACCATAATCAATCTAAAAAATTGAGGTAATTTATTTTTACAAATTTTGGTTGAATAGCAAAAGTATGTCATTTCTAAAAATACTATTAGGAGCAACAATAGCACAACAGCTATTGAAGCCTATATAAAATGACTATTTTAAATTTCAAAGAAAAGCAAAAGGTAACACCAGAGTAAAAACTAATACATATATCTACTGACATTTTGGGGAATGATTTCTTCGATATTAGATAGATGGAAGTGATGTGTAACATCTTTTCAGGGCTTTTATTTTGAGATAATGTTCTGTTTTTCAAATGCACGTCATTCTGTTGAATCATTCTACCACAATATTTTTAATACAGATTTTAGTTATCTCAATAATAAACTTGACAAAAATAAATTAGTTAACATGAAAATTCAGCAATACAGGAATAGCTTCTAGACTTTAAATGCCTTGACTCTTGATTTTGGCAAATGACTTCTTGTACTTCTTAGCATCAATTTAGGAAAATCTACTTTAGAATTAACCTTTTACTACTAACTTTTCAGCTGTACTCAATTCAGAACCAAACCTGTTATACCTGCCTTCTGATAAGTAAGTCCTTGGCTTCCTTACTTACACAATCTTATTTTCTTAAGGATAATATCTATCATTGCAAATTGTATGTCAGTGTAAATTCTCCTTAATGTCTTTTTTCCTTGTTTTCCTGCAAAACCTATTTAAGTCTTGTTTTAACTATATAAACAAATTTAATATTTAATAGTTCATAATTATTTTATTACCAAGAAAACACACATAAGCTAATTGTTCTAATTTTTTATTGCAAGTATATAATCATTAAATAATTGGATGGGTTTGAACTGATACTGAATATTTAAGATACGGTGTTAAGATGAAGGAGTGAGTTAGAAAATACTATTTTATAATATAGCCATTTATATAAATATATTTATGATTAGATATTATTAAAAAGTGCTGGTACATACAGAGAAAAATTCACACATAATTGACAGCAAACTCAGTTGTATTCATTTCTTGAGTGAGGATAAACATTGATTCCCTATACCCTGATATGTTATATTTGGCAACAGAGATTTTGTTCTGTTTTGGTTTAGTTTTTGTAATAAAACATAGGGAGAAGACCAAAAGCATATAGATCTACATATTGTGACTCACTCCAGGAGATAGAATTATAGACATTCTTAATTTTCTCACTTGACTATATTTGAAATAGGTATCAATGAATAAGAATTAGTAGTTTAGGCAATGCAAGATAGAATTGTATTAATAAACTGAGATTCAAAACCTCTCTCATTTACAACACTCATAAAAACATTTCATTTCTTAAAGGCTTATCCTTTGGATATATCGTTTTGAATATGTTTAACTTTTATTTCAATGAAGTTTATTTATCGATAAACTACCTTGATTGTGTGTTCATTGTTAATTCACCAAATCCAATGTAATATATCACAGCTAAATTATCACTTGATTGCCTCAAATGTGTTTCCAAATGATTGCCTGGGAACTGGCAATTGAGTTGGGTTTTATTTTAGTTTCACCTTAAGTTTTTTGTTTTTCTTTTTTTCTGGTGCTTATTATTTTTATATAGGATCATAGGTAATGAGAGTATATTTCCTTTCATATATAACAGGGAGAATACATTAAGAAGATTAGTTTCTATTTATGAGACATTAAAATAATAAAGTGAAAAATAGCATTCATATGCCCTTGTCTTAGATATTTCTTTCCCTTATGTTTTAATGTACTAAACCACTAATTTTTATGAACCATATGGACATTTGGGTTTCATTAATTTGCATTAAAATTCTTTTATCATTATGTATATATGTTTTATTTCTAATTATCCTCTCAATTTTTCTTACTTTTATTGTCATTCTTTGACTTCTGGCTTTTCTTTGCCTCTTCAATCATCTCCAGCAATATTTAAGATCTTCAATAGCTAATGCTAGTGTCAGAGGACACTTTCTGGATCCAAGCCAATCATAATGTCTCTAAGTAATGTTTATGTATATTAAGCTTGCCAATTACTTACCAGAGCATAACAGAAGATAAATGTACACTACTCTACTACCGAGGCTTAAAGATGCCAAGCCATCTGACTGCTAGTGACCTAATTTTTACATAGCTGTTTATAATTCTCATAATCATGTTATAGAAATATGATTTATTAATCCTTTTTGGCATTTTTCTCCTTGACAGCTTCTCAGCTGCTGTTACATTCTTCTTGAATGGGTAAGTCCTATATACTATCAAGAAACTGTGAGTCAATGTAATGTATTAAGACTTTGTTTTAGGCCTTCAGTGTAGTAACATGGAAGAATTTGGATTTAACACTATCAAAGATAGTTTAAGGGTTCAAGAGAACTGCAAACATAAAAATGAATGAAACATCATTTTAAAGTAAGAGTGGTTTAAAGTATAACTCACATTGCAGTTTTTATAGGCAGGCCATAGCATTTTACTCCAAATGGAAAATATAATTTTAAGACCTCTACAGTCTCATGAATACTCAAATGTTTTGATTAAGAAATTTTTTTACTATAATATTTAGAATTTTATAACTTTTAAACTATACTTTTGTATTTTTTAAAAGTAATTTTAAATAATTGATCATCTAAAAACCACCAGTTCATGGTGATATTTTATTTATGTACCTATTATATTTTATTTACTATCAAATTAAATTTAATGTTCCTTCTCTATTATACATATTAAACACATGCTATTATAATTTGTCTTTTTGTACTAAAACATGGAAAAAAGACAAGAAGCATGTAACACAACATATTAACAATGACTAACTCCAGAAGATAGAATTATAGGTAATCCTAATTTTCTTCATATATATATATGTATGTATATATATATATGTATGTATGTATGTACATACATATACGTGTGTGTGTGTGTGTGTGTGTGTGTGTATGGTAAAAATTACCCTTTTGCACTGTTGGTGGGAATGCAGATTGGTGAAACCACTATGGAAAGCACTGTGGAAATACCTCAAAAAATTAAAAATGGATCTGGCTTTTGACTCAGTGATCCCACTTTTGGGAGTATATCTGAAGGAACCTAAAACACTAATTTGAAAGAACATAGCACCCCTATCCTCATTGTAGCATTATTTACAATGACCAAGATATGAAAGCAGCCCAATTTTCCATCAATAGAGGAATGGATAAAGCACCTATGGGATATTTATGCAATGGAATACTACTAGGCCATAAAAAAGAAGAAAATTTTACCCTTTGCTAAAGTATGGATGGACCTGGAGAACATTATGCTAAGTGAAATAAGCCAGTTAGAGAAAGACAAGTACCATATGATTTCACTCACATGTGGAATCTAATAAACAAACTGAACTAACAAGCATATAGATAGAGAGCAGGATGACAACAAAAGCAGGAAGGGGAGGTTAGGTGGTGGAAGGATAAAGCAAAAAGGTAAAAAGGCCCGTGGACATGGACAACAGTGTGGTGATTGCAGGGGGAGGTGGTATAAAGGTACTATGTGGTAATGGAAAAAAACATGATAAAAATTAAAAATAAATAAAATAAATTATAGGTATATCATATATATTATACATACTTGTGTGTGTATATAATCTTATATGTGAATATCAAAATTAATAATTTATTACAGCTAAACTTTAAACAACATTGTGTTGCTAGAATCTATAGCAAAAAAAAAGAAGAAAGATTTGGATTGTGTAGTTCTCTTTGTCTAGTAAAAGAAACAAAGTGTTTTTATTTAATGTGGACAGACACATTTTTTCATGACAGTAAAACCAGAAGCAATTCAGTCATATAAAATATATTAGGTAGTATCAGGTTGTCAGCCATAAATTTACAAAGAAATTTTATTCAGATTAGTAATTTATATTCTTTTATTTCTATCTGATCTGTTGCCTGGATATTTATAACCTATCTCTGTAGTTTTATGTCTTAAGTTAGTGAAAATTTTGATATAGAAAATAAGATAATATGTGTTCATGTTACTTGCTCATGATCTAATTTGATACATTTTGTTGACAATTTTAAGAAGAAGGTGGAGTGATACTGCCAGTGATTTCACTCATATTTCAGATGTTTCAAACTCTTTTGTCAAGTTATAAGTAATGTTTCTCTCATGAGTATATGAAATTCTGAGATGAACACCTAAAGGACTGTACTCCTAGGTGCTGTTATTAGAGATAGATTCATTATCTTTAGATATTATCATTCTTCTGTGAGAGTTTTAGAGTGTAATTATATAATATTGAGATGTTTTCTATGATATTTTTTTCATAGAAGTAAAACAAAAAGTTAATTCCTAAACATAGGAAAAAGGCACCCATAATGCAACTTGGAATTTGTTTCGACCTTGGAAAGGAGCCTGAGATTCCAGAATTCTTTACTAATTAAGAAGTCATAATACTTGACTAAAATACTTTAAACACAGGTGTAACAATTGCATGGTGGTGTGCAGGATACATGTTGGTGATTTTAATCTCTGTCCCTATCCAATTTCCTGTGGAGTCTTTTATCTGAACTATTCTAATCAAAATCTGTTATCTATACTCAACTTGTTTAAGTTCCCTGAGATTCAGAGAACTGGTAAATGACCAATGAGAACCAATTAAGTTATAATTAATTTTTACATAGACTTTCATGCATTAAAAATCCAAAAATGTTGGAAAATCTGGAATTTCATAGATTTTAAGTAGACTCCTTAGTTTCAATCTCTACTTTTTTTCTTTTTTTAAGATTTTATTTTATTTTTTTTTAGAGAAAGGGAAAGGGAGTAAGAAAGAGAGAGAGACAAACATCAATTTGCAGTTACCTTTCACATGCCCCTTACTGGAGTCCTGGCCCATAACATAGCCATTTGCCCTGACTGGGAATTGAACCAGTGACCCTTTGGTTTGCAGGCTGGCACTCAATCTACTCAGCCACATCAGCCAGGGTTAGTCTCTATTTTTAAAGTGTATAATAATATAAAGTACTAGATAATGTCATAAGATTCAGGAAATTTGATTTTAAGTCACTAGTATTTATTAATGAATATCCTTTTAAAGTCAGTTTATATTGGTTTTTAAACTTTCAATAATTTAACAAATTATATGTGTTAATGTTACTACAATGACATTTCACCAAAAGAAAACTCTAATTTCCTAAAAAGAGTACATCTTATTTTCTTTCTGAAGTCACATGAATGAATGAAGTTGTGATTCTTGGTATCTCATATATGGTGAGGAAGTTTCTTCCATTATTGATTAATTACATATTTTAGTCAGTTCATGTATAAAATTACTGCTTAAACGTTGCTCCTACAGTATTAGACCAAAGGAAGTATAGACCTCAAAAACTCTGGAAGTGATAGTAAAAATATTTCAAGCATTGGATTACTGGCTTTTGCAACATTATTAGTGAACAGGGATTGATTTTGGGAATGTTTATAATTCCATCAAAGGTTAACTCTATAAATATTCATAATTTGGTGAGGGGCAGCAGTGTCAAAGAGTTCATGATGATTGTTGCATCTTGCAGTTTACATTGTGAATTCAGGATTTTAAGAGGATGATTAATTCTTGGGTTGCTAATTTTCCATTACCATTTGATTCATAATTAATGACCAAGTATTTATTTTGAATCACAATTCAAATGTTTCATATTTAAAATTATATAGCAATATTTTATAAAAATATATTTTTATTCAGGTATGAATTTTTTCATTACCTTATAAAGTTAAAATTTACAATGCTTGGTTATTGTGTAGAATAAATACACATTTAGATAAAGGAAAACCTTACACGTGCTTCACAGAAGCCCCCCATCCCTGAAGTCCCAAAGTGCTTTGATTCTTTTGCATTCCTGTTTTGATTGTTACCTTAAAAAGTTAGGACATATACTCATATAATTTGGAAACATATAATTTCAGAAGTATTTTCAGAGATGAAAAATTTAATTAAATGCTTCCTGCATATTTACCAGTGAACTTTATTGTAGTTGTTATATTTTACTTTTTGTTAAATCACCAGAGAATTCAAAAAGATTATCATGGCATTTTGAAAAATATTTAATTAGGTATTTCTAAAGAGAGTAAAGAACCTGGAAACATTAGATTTTTCATAACCTCCAAATTTAAAGAATAGTAAGAACCAACTCTTCAGCCACTTGTTATATAAATGACAGAATAAGCAGTATGTAATGGCACTATCGGTGTATAAAATTGTTGTATAGTCTTGAAACATGAATCTAGCTTTAATGAAACACATGTCTTCACATTATTCTTAGTAAGCAGGAATAATGAGCAGAAGGGCCTGTGGGTTTAGCATATACAGGAATACGGCAAGCATACGGTTTCAGAGGAACACCATCTCTCTCCCGCTAAAATAACCCAGTTGATTCCATGTACTGTATACTAATTAGTAGGGACACATCTTCCATCCCTACATATCCTACAACACCAGAATGAGGAACGCACACTTGACTGAGGCCTATAAAATTGGGGTCATTATGCCATTGGCCAGACAGATTGGTTAGGGGTATGTGAATAAGCCAAGTTAGGTCTCTGCTCTTGTCCCTTTTTGCTACTCCGAGGGAACAGAGTAAAATTGAGCAAAACTGAGATATAAATAGCAGCAGAGGTTCTGTGTCATAATCTGAGACCTATAACCTTTTCAGTAATATATGCCAATGTGTTCACTTTTTAAAAGGCTTTTTTTTTAATTTTAAAATTTATTCTTGATAAAGCTACTAAAAATATTGGTCTGGTGAGCAGAATTACAAGTTTTACATCTTTTGTGGGCATCTGAAGAATGGATCTTAGTTTCAGACATTGAACTGTTCTAGGGACACTGGCTCTGTTTTTCACTGGCTTTTTAGCATCTTCGGGGAGGCTGCATGCAGAGTTTCCCGTGACCTGCAGGGATGCTGGATTTTCCCCTTTTTCAGTTCACACCCTGCTTCTATCCTGGTATGCATAGCTAACAGTGCCCACCAACTGTTGTCATCCTCATTTCTCCCAATATTGCGGTCACTGATGGGAAAAGAGAACCATTACTAAGTGATGACTATGAAGTGTTCAAGTGCTCACCCAGCCGTAAGATTCTTCTGTTTACTGTCCTTGTTATTTACATTGATATTTGCTTAATCTACAGTGCATACTCTTAATATTTGAGGAGATTTATAAAGACTATGGAAATAAGTATTATCTGCAGCTCTTTCTTTCACTGAATTACATGAGAATAAAATCTAGGCTAATGATTCTATCCACACTAAATGTGATAGCATCTACTATTTTATTTATTTTTTTAGTTCTTCATTTACTACTTTAAAATATACAGAAGGCGATGCTACTGAAGCATGGTGTGCTGAATATTAGCAGCGAGACGGACTTGCACAACTGAGGACAGAATTTAAACCCTTTAGCGGGCCCTGTGCCTTTTTCTTTGTTGGTTCAGTCATGTTGTCAAATGTTTTGTGCTCATTTTAAGACAAAAACACAACCCCAACTGAGTAAAATTTGACTGGCTAACGCTCTGTAATAATTAAATGCTTATTTAAAGTTGAATGTCTTTCCTTCCTTTTAGGTACCTTGTAGTTTAAGGTAGACATTCCTACTTTCCCCCAGCATCTCCCCATCCACATTCAGCTTTTTAGCCAAGGACTCTTCAGTCGCCATGATAACAGTAGAAGGGGAAGGTGAGGAAAGCAGGTCAGAATGTTTTAAAGATAAGCTTAAACCTTCTGGGCCTGATGCTCTTATCAAATATTTTTTTTCTTACAGAGTGTTTCTTTGGCTCTTTCTTTGCTATTCTTTTTAGTATGGTCAGGGTCTCTCTTTATTATGTTTTTTTTTTTCCTAACTATCCCACAAATGCTGACAAACTACATACTGGCAGCCTTGGTAAAGGAGGGTCATCCCATTGGACAACATACCTTTCTAAATGACTGAAGGCAGTACTCCTATTGCAAGATCCACACCTGATACACCTTGCACTTTTGACCCACCGTCAGGGAAAGTGGTGTGATTTTGCACTTGCAAACTTCCGCTTTTCACATGAGTTTCCTCAAGTATTCATTAAGCACTGTTCCACAATGTCACACATACCAGATTCCCTAATTGGTCTGTTGAAGTTCCTCTTACCAATTTGGGATTAGTTTTATACCACACTTTTTTTTACTGAATTTATTGTAATGGCACTACTTAACAAAGCCTTTTCAAATGAGGGTGTAAGAGCTATTGGAGAGAAGACAAAGTGTACAGCTTACTGTTCAACTCTGTTGAAATAATTTAAATCATGTCCCCTACTAATAAGCCATGAAGTGGAGACACTACTGAAACAAGCATATTTTAAAATTAGATTTTGGTTGCAAAATCACCAAAATGTCCATGCTATCAGTAATTTTGTAAGTACATAGCCCTAGAGTTCTATTAAATTATGAGATTATTGAGGTCTGCCTTGAGTAATTGTTTTGTTTATGGGATTTTGTTCCTCTTATTCCATCTTTATACTGATTTTTTGTATTACTTCTCTATTGTTTCAATAAAAACACTTTTATAAATTAATAGCTTTCCAAGAGATGAGTTTTATCCCTCAGGTAATCTCATAATTTAGCATTTGGGGCTTTTAAAACTACTTATCAAGAAAAAGTTACTGAAAAAAATTGCTAATTGAGGCTAATAAAATAATTTTTGCCCCTTTGGCAGCATATTACCTCTTCAAATGATGATAACAATTGCATGGCAACTTAACAATTCAGAAAGAAAACACTATCAGAAGTTTTAGACACACAAAAAAAGGAACAAAAGGCTTAGGTTTAGGCATAAGTAGACATTAGATTTTAATAAGAATCTTATTTTCTCCCATAGTATGAATATTTTAAACTATTGACATATTTCTGATTTTTCATTTTTGTTATATAAGCCATTTAAGAATGGGCTCTGTGTAATTTGTTATCACTTATTAGCTTGATTTCAAACCTTATTTCTAAATTAGAGTTATTGTGATAACTATAATTACTAGTTTTTGTTTGTTTGTTTGTTTTTTAATTTGTTTAATGGTCTGAAAGGGATTGGTTAGCCAAGAAGCGAGTGAATCAGTTCATTTTGCTTCTACCCTGGGGCCAGTGATGGTGCCATTATTTCCTAACAATTCTGTTTCAAACACTGGTTTTCTGAAGCAGTGAGAAACTGTGAGATTAGTGCAAATTCATCTTCACTATCATACAGTACAACTTGATCACCAAAACAATGAAAATAGCTCCATGTGTGGACTTCTAGAGGTAAAAGCATTAACTGCATGTTAATGGCCAAGAGATTATCCCCCCATTCCCCCAATACCAACATAATGTTTCTACTAGAAATCTAGGTAAGCTATTGCTTCATTATTTTCTGGGCTTAACATTCAAATATATCAGACATTATCTTTTTCTTGGTAATTATCATGTCACTATTACAAGGCATATATCTGTCATCAATTGACAGCTACAATTTATCAGATAAATAAGACATCCATTGCACACAGCATTTAAATAGATTAAATCCGTTTTTTTTTCTTTTTTATAAACTCTACATAGTACAGTGACATTTAAATTAATTAGTAAATTCTTCATAGCTTCTAGATTGGTTTACCACTTTCATTTTTCAGGAAGTAAAGGAACAGTAAAACTGGCATGACAGTGTATTTGCCCTTGTATAACTGATTTTTATTTTAATGTTATTTTTAATGTTTTATTTTTTGCAAGGGCAAGATGCTAAATGAGATGATATAATTTATATTTTTTTATATTTGTTTTCAAAGATTATTGTTTGAAAACAAAGATTATTTGTTTTCAAAGATTATTACCAACAAGAATAATAATAAAAAAGATAATATTAGGTAAAGCCAACTTATGAAGAAAGGAGGTAAGTTAGTATCTAAAGGCAAAATTGGATTGTGTGCTGTTTATCAAAAAACAATTTTACATAATTTTATGTTTATCTAACTTACTTTGATACATTTTGTCCTGTTTGATATCTATACATACCTCCTCTAACAGATTAATAGTGATTTATAAACGTTATTGCCAATTAGGAGTCAGTTTACTTCATATCTGTAGAAAACCAATGGAACATTTTTTATAATGGCAACAAACAAATAACATTGAACTAACACATTATGCTGTTATCTGCTAAAAACAATAGGTCTTAGATTTTAATTAATCAATTAATTTCAAGTGGATAAGTTGAAACAAAGAAATAAAAACACAGTACCTAGTTCTGTTCACTGTTTCTTTATCAGAAACACATACATTAAACCTACTTGATTTGAACGTATGTTTTTATAAAAGACCATCATTTTCTTTGTTGAAACTTATGTGTCATTATTGGTAAACCTGAAGCATTCATACGCCAGACTAATAACTTCAAACTAGTGATTTAAAACATCAAATAAATCCAGAAATGCATTCTATATTTCCAAAGCATTTAAAGAAATATACTATCTGGGTATGTGAATAATAAATATTGCTTAGAAATATAAACTGACAAGTAATAAAGCCTAAGAAACTAAGAGTTGAAATGTGTCAGATTTGAGAATGGATCTGCACAGTTATGGTTCTGTGATAGTTCCTTTACTTTTCCATTGCCTTCATGCCCGCACGTATCCCCAAAAGAAACAAGGTCAGCTCTTTAAGTTTTATGTGGGAATTAACTTCTCTGAGCCAATTAAAACTTTACTTGTTATTATACTTTTTAAAAATACATGAGCTATTTAGATATTTTAAAATATAATTATATATGATTTCATTCATATAATATGATAAATTATGATTTATGGTGAAATTCTTATAACTACATACTAATTCTTCAAATATGTCCAATGATACTAAATCTTAATACTGACTTTTTTGTTCATTTTTGCTTGCAGAAATCTTATTCATATCATATATCTGAATTATTTTAACAGATTATCAATTGATTACTTTCTCTTTCTCCTTCTTTCCTTTCCTTACATCTGTCCTGCCTGTCCGCTGTCTTCCCTCCCATTCCTCTTTTCTAATTATTTACTGAGTATTTAACATATGTCAGACACAGAGGTAGACACTGAAAATACAAAACTGAAGGCATTGGGATACTAGGTCCCAAAGGATAACCCCCCCCCCCAAAAGAAGCAGAAAAGTCATGATTAATAAGAATTAAATACTAACCCTGGCTACTGCAAATAAATAAATAAATCGCAAAGAAACAAGCCACTGATTTTGTATTTCCTCTCTGTCTTACTTCAGTTCCTTTCACTGGAGGGCTATCAGATTTATTTTTCAAATAGAAATTTAGTTCTGTCATTTGATATATGGTACTTCTCCAGTGCTTATGATGACTTGCATAATATGGTAAAACTGACTCACTGTGTGTGCTCACTAGGTGTATCTCCCATAGTCTGCTTCTGCCATGACTGTCTAAAGTTACTCCATATGCCAAATAGATTTTTATTTCTGTTTCTGTTTGGCTTATATTTTATTCTCAACTGCTGTTAATAGATCACAGTAAATCACAATACCTTTAAAAATAGTGTTCAATGACAAAATTATAGGTTTTGAAACTGGAATTTTCATTGACCATTAATTATTAAAACTGGGCATAGAGTATAGCTCTTTTTTTTTGTCAGATTTTCACCTTTTAGCCAAAACATATCCAAAATTAATTTTAAAGGAAATGAAAATGGAGTATCCCACTTTTTATATCCAGGTACCAAGAATGAAAAGCTTTATTGAGTCTATAGGTAAACTGTATCTGCCAAGATATGGAAGTCTCTAGCCCAGATTCTCCTCAACAGACGAGTAGGGAAAAAAACTGTGGTGTGTATATACAATGGACTATCACTCAGCCATAAAAAGAATTAATTCTTACATTTTGTAACAGCATGGATGAACCTAGAGGGTAGTATGATAAGTGAAATAAATCAGTCAGAGAATGCCAAAAACCAGATTATTTCACTTACTAGGTCTTTCTAGAAGTTCAGCCATTGTTAATATAACCAACACTGTTTGTGTGACATCATTTTTACCTGGCAGTCAAAGACAGTGGACTGGAAGGTGCATGCATGAACAATAATGACTTCACTGTAGTAGTCAGTGGGGGTGGTAGACACCATTGAGTGAGCATGTGTACTGTGTGGCTGTCACATTCAAAATGACTGAATGAGTAGAGCAATAAATCTGCATCCAGTTTTGTGTTAAGCTTGAACATTCCCCCGTGAAAACTATTTGGATGATTCAGAAGGCCGCAGCTATGGGCAACAGGTGATTGGCAGCTTCATCATGACAATGCACCTTCTCATGCATCACATCTGGTGCAGAAGTTTTGGCAAAACATCAAATCACCCAGGTGACCCAGATGCCTTGCAGCCCAGGTGTGGTGCCCTATGACTTTTTGGCTTTTCTCAAAACTAAAATCATCTTTGAAAGGGAGGAGATTTCAGACAATCAGTAGGATTCAGAAAAGTACCACAGGCAGCTGCTGACAATTAGAACTGTGTGAGGTCCCAAGGTGCCTACTTTGAAGGGGACTGAGGCATCATTGTCCTATGCACAATATTTCTTTTATCTTCTATTTTCTTCAATAAATGTCTCTTTTTCATCTTATATGGCTGGATACCTTCTGGACAGACCTTGTATATGTTGAATCTGAACAGCAACATAAATGAGCAAATAAAATTAAAACAGGCTCATAGAGACAGAGAGCTGACTAATAGTTGCCAGAGGAGGGAGGATTGGGGGACTAGATGAAAGAGGTGAAGGGGTTAAGAAGTAAAACTTGGTGGTTACAAAATAGGCACAGGGATTTAAAGTACCGCATAGGAAGTATAATAAATAATATTATGATATTATGTGTGATGCCAGGTAGGTACTGGAAATATCAGGGGGAACACTTTGTAAAGTATGTGATTGTTTAAGTACTAGTTTGTACACCTGAAACCAATATAAAATAATATCAAAAGTAATTTAAAATATAAAAATAAGAAATTAACTCTCCTTGGGAAAAATATGTAAACAATTTATAAAATTTCTGGCCAATGTTAAATGTTTAAAAATAAAAAATATATATGTAGCTGCTAAGCGTAGACAATATTTTCCTCTTTTGAATCCTACCCTAACAGAGTCTGTATTTTTTTTCAACCCAATACCTATTGATCTGCATCCATAAAGGCAGAAAATGAAAAAGCACCCTCCCACCATGAGGGTAATAATAAGCATTGATAAAACCTTTTCATAGAAAGAGATTTTGTTAATAGGTTAGCGGTGCAACAGTTTAGCCCATTTGTAATTCCTATTTATTCTGAGGTTCTCTACAGACCAAATTTTCATTTAATTATTGTAAAATTGTTCCACTCAAATATATAAGGCTACAAACACACACATACACAGAAACTCTCATTTACAGTGTTATATTCAACAGTTAGGTTTCTGTCGAGCACAATAGTGTTGTTATTAACTAATGTCTTCTTATGTACAACAGATGTTTTAAATGTTGGGTTCTTTTGACTAGATTTAATAAAAAGCTAGCTGAGAGCCTAAAACTCCCTCTGTGAGTATTGTTGATTTTGATGAATTGGTTGTTTTTTCCCATCCCAAATGACAATATGTTCAAACAGCTGCCAAACATTCCAACTAACAAGTATTAGGTTGACCCTATCCTCTGAGGATGTATCATTCTTTTCTAAAAAATTTAATTCATCTTCTTGGGTTATCACATCATAATAATGCATTTGTTATGGCCAAAGACTTATAAGGAGTAACATTCATTAAATCTATTAATATTTATGGTATTATAAGAGCTTGTACCTCCATTGCCAAGATATGTGCAATGCATATATGTGTGTGTAATTTTGGAAGACTTTATGCTTTAGGAATGACAGTTTTATAAAAAACTTGACTGAAGATATGTGAAGGTATATAATGGATAATTGTAAAAGCAAAAGCTAATTGCAAACATACATATATCACAGTATTTAACTTTCTATATTCATATAATTCATGAACAGCTTTTAGTCTGTACATATGAATTTGGTTTACTCTTTTTATATACATAAAATACTGAATATATATCCACAAAACATACTTATACAAGTAAACATAACTGTATATTCTCCCTGAAACTTGATAATATAATCCATAGTTTTCTGCCACTTGATGTTATGACTAGGACATTTTTCCAAGTAAATGTCTTTATATTATTCTATTATATCAAATGCTATAAATGACTTTATAGTATTTTATTCTTACTCATATATATTTAGATATCTTTCTAATTTTATATTATAAAATATGCCTAGTGACCATCCATATAAAATAAATTCTTAAAATTAAGCACATTTTTTAATTGATTATGGTGATAAATATTGATTTTATTTATGTAACTTTTTTAAAGGTGAAAAATAGTGGCATCTTTGTTCAGGTTCTCGTTTTGATAAAAAATGGCTCTAGTAATTCAGCTTTAAGTATAACATTTGTTTTTGGTAGAGTCTCCTTACAAGGTTAAGAAAATACTTTTCCTAATTTACTATGATGATTTTGTTTGAATATGTTAAATTTTATCAAATTTTTTGGCATCTACAGAAGTGATTATATCATTTTTATTATTTAATCAGTCAGTATATTGTAATAAATGAATATCATTTTTAATATTATATACCCCTAAATTCCTAATATAAATCCTACTTAAAAATTATACATTACTTCTATAAATTTTCTCTCTATGTTAGCAATTTAGGAGAGCATAGAAATTATACAAGGAAACACTATCATAAGATGTGTCAAAAAGGATTTCATAGAACAATGTTTAATATAAACAAAAATTTATTAGGATGATGAAACCAATGGAATTGATCAAAAGAGAACAAAAAACCCAGGAAACTAAAGCCTAGGAGATATACATAGATAAAGAAAGAGAGGAAAAGACATTGTAATCAAAGACAACTCCAGGAAAAATGTGTCTTATGGTACTCGTCAGTCAGCCAGTCATTCAGTTTATCAATCACTTTTGCTCATTCGTTTTATCAACTATTGATTAATTACATAAAATCTTTGTCAAGTGGGCCCTTTATTCATGAAATATGGGATACAACTCAGGTGATTTCTACATTCCCCAATTTATCCTGTGATAATAATATAGTCTAGAACATTGAATTCACTCAGTTTAATGAGTTTTTGTTTTTGACTTATCTACAAGTTCTGTCTGGAAAAATTCCAACTATTGTTAATATATTAAGAATGGTTTGTGTAACATCAATATCATCTCGCAGCCAAGGAGAGTGGAATGGATTGCACATGTATGAATAATGACAACTTCACTGTATTAGTCAGTAGGTTGGTAGATGCCATTGAGTGAGCATGTGTAGAGTGTGGTCATAGCATTCAAAATGACTGAGCAAGTAGAGCAATGAATCTGCATCCAATTTTGCATTAAGCTTGAACATCCTCCATGGATACTATTCAGATGATTCAGGAGGCCGCAGCTATGGGCTACTGGTGGTGTGCAGCTTCATCACAGCAATGTGTGCATTCACACATCAAGTCTCATTCAGTTTTCTGGAAAACCATCAGAACACCCAGGTGACTCAGCCCTCCTATAGCCCAGATTTGGCACCCTGCAACTTCTGGCTTTTCCCAAAACTAAAATCACCTTTGAAAGGGAACAGATTTCAAACTGTCAATGAGATTCATGAAAATATGATGGGGTAGTTGATGATGATTACAAGAACTGTGTGAGGTCCCAAGGTGCCTACTTTGAAGGGGACTGAGGCACCATTTTTCTATGTACAATGTTTCTTGTGTTTTGTATCTTCTTCAATATATATCTCTTTTTCATATTGCCTGGCTGGATACTTTCTGGACAGACGTCATATACTCTCTAGCTAGTTTATATATATGGAGAGAGACAGAAGACAAGAGGGGGAGAGAGAGAAATAGATATGAGGTAGTTTACAGAATCTTGAAACATCAGTGTTTAAAGTCTAGTCTGGCAGGACAATACTTCAAAAACTCTGAGACATTACTGGAAAAGGCAACAACCTTCTGCCTAAGTCCCTAAGGAATCCCACAACCAAACTAATCTAAAGATCTCTTGTGTTTGAATCCGATTGGTGGGTCAGGAAGACATGCCTGCACCTTTCTGGGAGAAAATTTTTATACTAACTTTACCTTACATTTGATAAGGTGAGTCAAAACCACAAGAAGTTACCTAAAACATGAGGCTGCTCAGTGTGAAGGAACACAAAATATTTTTTTTTAAAAATCACTCCAGTGATATGGGCATTATAACCTGCATGTTTATTTTGTATTTCTAAAAGCATTTTAGTCATAGAAACAATAAATTATGTGTCACACATCTTCATACAGACCTGGAGTCCATTTACCTAGATTCAAAACTCTGTTGCATTAATGTGACTTTGGGCAAGAAAATTAATTTCACTATCAATAGTTAACTACTCAACAAGTTTTGAATAATAAAACTCTGTCTCACAGAATGATCATTTGAACTAAAGGGAATAGCTTAAGTGCCCAGTACAAATATTAGGTGCCTTTAAACTTAGTTTCTTGTCTTTCTTTGGCCTTTATATATTATTCACTAAATATGCATTAATACAATAGTAGCATATAATATTTACTAAAATACTTAATTTTCTGCTCTGTAGTTGCATTAATAAAAATTTCAGAAGAATTTGGATGTTAGTTTTAATACAAAAGTTTTATTATCCATTATATTGGGCTGGCCAAAAAGTCCATTTAGTTTTTTCTATAAAATAAAAAACACATGCTTTATTTTCTCTAAGAACTTTATTGATGTGGGTATTTTGAGTATGTTGGCTGTCTCCCACATGGTATATATTGATTATCCTCAATTAATGTCTCAATTTGATCACTATCAACTTCAAATGGTTTACCCATCCAGCGAGAAATCTCCAGCACAAAACTTCACAAACCACTTTTGACATGTTCCATCAGTCACAGCACCTTCTCCATAAACTGCACAAACCTTTTTTCTTTTTCTTTATATTTCAGTTGTGTTTTTCCTTTCTTGAAATAATAAAGAATAATATTTCAAAAACATTGCATTTTTCTCTCACCTTTAACATTAAAATGATACGACATCTGTCATAATACAATCTAACAAAAGTGTTTCCAACGAAAACAACTAGGCATCACTAGAGTCATCTTATGGGAAAACCTAACAAACATTTTGGCTAACCCAATACAAAAATTCATTTCTAATAGTATTCAGCCTTCCCATTTTGTGTTGTGGTGGGGAGTAATTCCTTTCTTACATAATATTAGAAACGAGAGCGCTCATTCCTATCCTTCTAGCCTGGCACAGTCAGAGGGCTGACCCAAACCTTGAGTTGGGAAAGATGTTCGTTCCCAACCCAGTGACACTTGCTCAGAGAAGTTATTTGATCGGAGAATAATCATTATGTTTGAATAGTTAGTTTCCTTTGAAAAATGAAGTAATTTAAGAAAAGTATTTATAACAGAGCCTTGACTACAACTAAAAAGAATACTATACCTCTTATTATTGTCATTGTCACATTTTTGTTATTATTATGGAAGGTCATATTTACTGTAGAAGCCATGTTACTATTGGGATTGTTTGACTGAACGGTTGTTGAATAGTTTTTTCTGGAGCTTTCTAGGTACTTGTTTTTTCTGTCTGCAATAAATTTTGAGAACTCTCAATGCTTAAAATCACTGTCTTAATTAAGACAGAGTTAGATTCTGTTGTTTCCACACCAAGAACTAAAACTAATAAATATACTAAAAATGGTTACCTTTGAGAGTTTAGTAATAAAGGGTCTTGAAATAATTGTATTGTATACATTTTCTTATTTTAAAGAAGTTAATCTATCCATGACCGAAATGAACAGAAGACATTGAAGAATACAACAACAAGGAAAATGGGGAGAGGCTCATAGGCAGAGAGCAGGATGACAGCTGGGGGACTGGGTAAGAGGGCGGAGGGATCGAGCAAAAAGGGAAAAAGCCTCATGGACATGGACAACCGTGTGGTGACTGCAGGGGGAGGGAGGTATAAGGGGACTAAATGGTAATGGAAAAAATACAATAAAGATCAAATTAATAAAAAAAGATTACAATAGCAGTGCTTGGCCTCTATTTAAAATCCTGAAACAAGAGAACCTTCCTACATCATATTGACAATTTCTTATTTTATTTAAAATTTATTAAATTCCTAGAAAGACTTTCTATTATATTTAATAACTGTGGTCCTGTTGCTTACCAGTTACATGCTATTGAGGATGTTCTCTAATATCAAAAAAACTTGATTTCCCACTTGTAGAAAAAAATTATACAGTTCTATTTTTTCATAAGATGTCTAGTAAGAATAACATTAGATATTATACATAATGCACTAAATAATATTAGGTTTTTAAACCAAATAAGTTGAAAAATCAATATTTTTAAAAAGCAAGAAAAGTCTTAGTTTTATTACTTATTGAAGCATACTAAAGTTGCATTAAGTTAATTAAATTAATTAAAACGGGAGGATGATGGGGGATGGGTGAAAATGGTAAAGGAGGATAGAGTAAAAAATGTCTTGATGATTTTGCACAGTGACAACTGATTACTAGAATTCACGGGGTGATCACATTGTAAGATACAAAATGTTGAATCATTATACTGTATTGTACAACTGAAACTAATGCACTAACATAGTATTGTATACCAACTATAAAACATTACTTCCACTTTTATTTCTGTGGATATAGATATAACTCCCAGTGTATTAATCTATTATACATTTATCACTTTCTCTCAATCTTACCTAGAAACAATATTATTAGAGTGTACTTAAAAACATTCATTATTTTCTTTAAGAGATATTAGTTCAAGGCACAGAGCGTGCCTGTGAAAGCCTCATTGTGCTTTACATAAAGTCTCTATGTACATATACCCCTTTCCTCATAAGTAAAGGATAATATTTGTCAATACTTCTGTGTGTTTAGATTTGCTTGTTGTTGCTATTGTAATAGTTTTGGTTGTTGTAACTATGAGGTTTTCTTTCTTCTTTTTTTTTTTTTTTGCCTGTTTGTTTTTTAATCTGAGATAATTGTGAGAGTGGTTTGGCTACTCATCATAGAAAATTTTGATTCTTCCAGGAACAGTTTGCTTTTTTTTTGAGACAGAATTTCTTATGCACTCTAATACTTTATACACAAGCACTAGATATGGATATAAATATTTATATGAAATAGAAATATAATTTCTAAATATGAAATTAACTTTATACACTTGTCAGGTAATACTGATTTGGCACCAATATGGAGAGACTTATGTGTATGCACTTTCACTTTGCATTTCCTTTTCATTACCTGTTCTTTGGCTCTCCTCCATGTCTCTTTGAAGTTATTAGTACACCTTAGAGAAAATAGCCTTTTGATCATAAATAACAAGGTGGAAATAAAGAATATATAAAATATATATACTATGTATGCTAAAATGAACTCTGTATTGGTCAATATGGAAAGTATGGTATATGATATATAAATTATATATCAATTTTTGGTGAAAAATCTAATCAGAAATAGTGCGAAGAGATGGAGAAATATATATAGATTTTTTTTTTCTTGAAAGACATAGAAATGGCATAATACTCTCTCGGCACACTGCAAGCAATCTAAGTTCTTATATTAGAGCAGATTATTGATTTTTTGACTGTAGGATCCATCATAATTGAAGAGTAAATGATCACATTTGATTTGTGGCCATGTTACCAAAAGTATATAATTTAGAATTATATATTAAATGAATTTAAATAAGCCCCTTGGATTTATTTTTCTCCCTCATTTGAATTAAACTGCCCTTCTGTATGGTAATGAGAAGATATAGAATCCCTACTTAATGACAAAGAATGATTAGAATTTTAACATTTCTTTTGGAATATAAATGAATCCTCTAGTTAGAAAAAGTGGAAAAGAATGTGCCTGTTGCTCTCTACAGCACTTAACAGAGAATGCTATCTTACCATTAACTCTGAGCTTGCTGCCGCTTTTTCCTTGCATGTTTTTCTAATCAAGGACATACTTTCTGCCCTAAGGCACGTGGGAGTTTAGCAATTACTTGCAGCTCTAACACTAAGCAATTTCTTCTGGGACTGCAATCTGTTAGAGTTCAATTTTCTCAACCACAGACAAAATGATGAGAATGAATTCATTCCTTCAGAATGAAACCGAGTGAATAAACTAAATGTGATTGAAATGAACTTAGGTGGCACTCATACATAAATCAACAGACTGCCCGGCACATATCCCAGCTCTACATACTTAGGGCATGTGCTTCAGATTTCGGCAACTTTGAAAAGATTTTATTTTTTCAAGTTTTATTTTTTAATCTTTTAAAGAATCTTTTTAAAAGCACCATTAAAATTTAATATAAATCTAAAATTGTATGTATGGATAGTGCCATATCGTCCTGCAAAAAATGTATAATGCTTTACGTGCTCTCCAACAGCATAGGGTGATCCTGTGACCACTCCCCTTCACCAAAGCTCGATGCAAACGAACGTTGTTGGTGGGAAGAAAAACCTAAAATGTATTTGAAAATTTACACTTATTTCAGGATAAATGAAATTAAATAATTTTCTTATTATGTTATGTTTATGAATTGTTTGGGAATCCATTCACTTCTGTTTTACATATTCAAATAAATTGTTTTCCTTTTTTCTATATAAAAGCTTACCACCATTTAAAGAATTGAGTCTTTTGTGGCATGTGTTGCAGATTTTCCTCCATATTATTGGACACAGACATATCATTTGTAAGAAATTATCCAACAAATACATTGGGAAGATTTATAAAGCTATATTTATTGTTGCATTACTGGCAAAAGCTAACAGTAGAATTCACATAAATACGATGAGTAGAGGGCTGATGTGATAAATTGTGATGTATCCCTTCAATAGACTGTAAAGTTAATTTGAAGAATGAAGCTGACCTATTTGTGATAGCCAAGATATACTATTGGAGAAAAGCAATATTGAAAAGCGATTTTATCTGACAGATAGAATTTAGGAGCAGGGCTGAGAGTTTTATATCTTACTATATAACTTTAGTATTATTTTATTACCTTGAATTTGGATTACACTTATCATCATCATCTTTGTAGTTGCCATTGTCATCATAATTATTCAAGTACAGAATTATTTTGGTAACGGTTAGTAACTTGTTTACATTTAAATAGAATATACTATATCATATGAATTTTCTTTTTCCAGCATTTTTTGTTTTTGTTTGGTTGGCTTTGCAAAGGAGACTATCTGCAATATCAATTAGAATTGAAAGGTAAAGATGCATGGGAGACACTTTGGATAATAATGTCTAATTTGTGTTGGTCTTGGAGGATGAACTCGCATTTTGATTTTTCTATGTGCAACTCTGTCTCATGTTTTTGGTGTCAGGAAATTGGACTTCTATTACCAAGGGTTCCAGTTATACTGTAGCTATAAGATGAGAGGTTTGGACTTTGTAAACTTTAGATTACCACTTTCTCCAGCTACCTATGATTCCCGGGTTTTTTCATTTCAATATCATCATATAGTCAAGATTGTAGAAACACGCAGCACACATGAATGATAAATACCAAGATCACAAAGGAAAAACTGCAACCTGAGTTCATGAAACTGCAAATGGGAGAAAAACTGCACCTAAACTCTAGTTAACATATGTGGAAATGCTAACCCATACTGCACTTTAGGTCGCAATTGCTGCGTCACCAATTCCCTATGTAGAGTGCATGGGTATCCCCACAGGACTGGCTGAATTGCCAACAAAAAGAAATATTTTCCCTTGTATACAGGAATTACTACATTAATCCCCCTACTATTTTGATTCAGTACAATAAGGGTTTATCGACTACTTACTATAAAATCTCGGAAAATCAAATAAAGAGCCAGCGAGAGAGAGACTAAGAGAGAGAAAGTCACAGTGGCCCTCTAACATTTATTTCATGTATATATCACATTAAAAAATATAATCTTCCTTATAGTATCAAAACCTGTTTTTTTTTTTCCTGAACAATTAAAAAAGATTTATCTCTGTGTTCTGGACTCATATAAACCAAAGTCATGAGAATAATGTCAATTCATCAGAGCACCAGGTGGCTGTCTTTATTTTGATTTTAGCAGACTGCAGACCCATAGGGAAAGCTAAATAAAAATCTGAAGAGTGTTTGAATTCCACAGCTTTGGAATATAAAAAGTGAATTTAGGCTTAATGCAGTAACTAAAATAGCTGGCTGCATTCCTTTCTTCCTAATAGGATAGTTGTACGAATATCACTGGGATTTATCAAGTCCTTGCAGTGAAGTTTTTGTATCCACTTCCTGAAAGGGCTGGGCTTGCCCCCTGGACCAGATTTCTCAAAGGTCTTTGCTTAAAACTTACTAGAGAGGATTGTTCTGGATTTTACTTAATTATTCTAATTATCTTAAGAATTTTAACTGATTTCATTATTTTGGTTAACAACTTCTTTTGACATGCAAATGCTCTTAAAAGTTTAAATCCTACTAGAATGGGAACATTGCAGCCACTCTGAAAGTGACCCTGACTTTGAATGCTCTGATTGTTTTGTGCACTGACATTAAAAATACATTTTGAAAGATATATTATCTCATTTGATTGACCATCAATCAATGGAAAAATCAAGCCATTTAAATACTGGCAATGTACTATTTCTGTAGATATTACAAAAGTAAAATTCGGTTCCCATTTTCTAATAACTCCTTTTAAACATTTTTGCACCACTGATTACCTCATGCCAAGATAAGCATACTCATTTGAAAATTCTAAAGAAAAGTTATGTAAAGGCATCTAGAGTTCTAATGACCTTCCATGATAATGACCTTCCATGTTGTGTCATGTTCAAAATCCACTTTAAACATAAAAGAAAAGTCATTTATAAGAAGTACAGTAGGAGCAGGAAAAAATAAAAACACCTAGTTTGCAAAGAGTAATTCAAGTACAGCTGGTACCTAAGATCAGGGAAAAGTAGATTAAAATATCTGATTTAACATTCACTAAGTGATACTTGGAAAGGTGGCATATTTGGGGATGCCATACTCTCTCCTTCAGTGGTGCTTAGTTAATGAGAATGGGGTCCTCACGAACAGGACAGCGCGCTTGTAAAAGAACTCCCAGGGAGCTCCCTTGGTCCTCTCAGAACCAGGAAGCGGGTTCTTCCAGAAGTGCCTGCTTTCAGCCTTTCTCTTATTTCTACTTTAGATTCATGAATGTCTATTCAGAACTTTGACATTAAGAAGATATCATTGTTGTAAATCAATGATCTCTGTAACCTCGGATACTTATTATTCAAATATTTATATTGAAGGTAGTATACTAGGCACTGAAAACTCAAAGTAAGAACCAAGTCATTCTCTCACTGAATTAATTTTATCATAAATAAGAAGTGAATCTCTTAGCTTCTTTCTTAAGTAAGCCACCTCTTTACTGTGAGTCTCCACCAAGAAAATTTTGAAATTGAATGAAATAGTGCATTTCAAGTAAAAATTAGATTTCATACCATTTAATAAATGCCAGTTCCTGTTGCCAGGCTTTACCCCTACTAAAAATTAAAATTAATAATTAAACCCACCTATGTCATTTTTTCTTATTATAAAGGTTTTTGGTAAGCCTTTGGAGCTATGTTAGCAAGAATTCATATTTTCCTTTCTGTTTTACCTACACAAGCATACACCTAAAATTCAACTTAAATTTAAAAATTTGAATCTGTGTTTAAAATGCACAAACAATTATTTTGGGGTGCTCTGACATTTGTTCACCCTCCCAGAATAATAGCATTCACAGGGATTGCCTGAATTTTTAGTTATTTTTTTCTTCAGTAAATTTCTACTTTCCAGATTCTAGAACTAAGTTGTAAAAGTTCAGAAACTTGATTTTTAACTCCAATCTAAGAGGAAATCAGACTTTCATGCTTGAGCTTAAATTAACCTCAAATTTATTTTTGTATATTTGAATTATAATGTATTAATCTATAATAAAAACTATAATTCTTAAATGTATCAGAATATACTTGTGTTCTCAGCAGTCATTAGGTGGATGGAAAAACCACATGATAATTGTTGATTTATTTGTATCTAAGCTATAAATTTCATTGGAGGATTGATCATTCACTATTTGCCTTTTCACTCGAGCAACTAGCATCATACTTAATAAGCATACAAGTGTTTAATGAGTGAACGAGTGAATTTAAATGATATTACTATAAACCATCATTTATAATTAAAGAAAATCTAACTAATTAAATTGTCAGGGTGCAATATAAGATTTACATGTAAGCATACTATGCAGAAAGTAAAATCTCATATTTCACCAAGATTGAAAATGTCATAACCTGTAAAATAATTGGTATGGAAGATCTGCCTCTATTAAGTCAAGCTCTATATATAACCTATACCTTTTCTGGTATATATGTATATTTTTAATCACATCAATGGCAATCCAGTTTGTCCTGACATGGCTATTATTGAAGTTATTACTAAATTCACAATAAAATCCAAATTCTAAGAGATATGATGCTAGAATATTGCATGGATAATAATAAATATAGTATTTGTACACAAAAAAAACCCACATATATTTCAGGACTTTCTAGTAATGTATATTTTTTTCTTGAAAAGAAATAGGTCTTTTCTCATAATTTTTATTTAAATAAATATGCTAAGGAGGTTTTGAAATAAATTACTGACACCTCGGAAACAGAATGTACAAATACTCCCATGAGTATGACGTATCACACACCAGAAAATACAGTGCTTGCAGGTGAATAACAAATAAAGTCGCTTTCTTTTCTTATTTCTTTCTGAAGTCTTGGATTAAAACAGCTCTAAATTCTCAGCCATAGAAAGAAGAAATGGAAAGAAACATAATGTAGAATCTTAAAATTCATAAATTATACACCATGGTTCCTCACCATATTCAGCAATCTCATTTGAGCTCCAGCGCATGGTTGTTACTTTCCCTTCAGCACACCATAGCAATGAGTGCACTTTTTTTCTACACCAGAATAATTAGATAAGCTAATTGATATTTTGTCTCTAAGTCATTGTTTATATAGAGGATAGGTTATTTGAAGAACGCTCCTTTTTAAAGATGCAATGTTGTCTGGGAAACTATGTAACCATATGGCTAGGAATTAAACTCTATATATCTTTTATATTACACTGAACACAGAATACAATTACACATTAGTCCTGAAGTTTAGCCAGATAGGAGGGAGTGTACCATTAAGAAGTCCATTGAAGAAGAACTTCCTCTGTGACTTCAACACCTGAATAGATGTGGGACCTATGGAAAGTTCCTTAACCAATCATACCTCCATTCTCCTCATTTGTACAGTGAGGATACTTAAAACTGTTTAAATTATGATGATCACATAGATGGCTGTGAAAGTACTTTGTAAAATGCAATGTATTATAAAATCTGTTTTATTTTATTTTCCACAGTTAATCCAACCACTTAGATGTTATTAAAAGTATAGTCATGCACCTTTTTAACAACAATGGGCTCTCAAAAATGTGTTGGGCAATTTTGTCTTTCTGTGGATATCATAGAGTGCACTTAGTGAACCTAGATGATCTATCCTGCCACCCACCTAGTCTATGAGGCACAGCTGCTGCTGCTAGACTACCAACCTGCATGGCCTGTCCGTGTACTGAATAGTGTAGGCAATTATAATGCTCTAGCAAGTCTTGATGTATCTAAACACATAGAAACAGAAACAGTACAATAAAAATATTAAAATAAAAGATTTAAAAATAGTACACCTATATATGGTACTTACTATGAATGGAGCTTATGGGACTGGAAGTTGCTCTGGGTGAGTGAGTGAGTGAATGGTGAGTGAATATGAAAGCCTAAGACATTGCTATATACTACAGTAGACTTTATACACACCACAACCTTGGGTGTGTATAAAAACATTTTCCTAAAATTTAGAAAACTAAAATTTATAAAATTTATAAATTTATAAAAACATTTTCCTTTTTTTGCTAATAAATTAAACTTAGGTAACTGTAAATTTATACTTTATGAACTTTTTTAGACTTTCCAACTCTTAAACAATAACACTTAGCTTAAACACAAGCATATCATATGGTTATACAAAAATATGTTTCTTTATATTTCTATTCTATTGGCATTGTTTTATTTTTATTTATTTTTATTTTTTTAATTTTAAAACTTTTTTGTTCAAATCTAAGATACACACACCCATTAGCTAGGCCTCCACAGGTTAGTGTAATCATTATCACCGACCTCCACCTTTACATCTTGTCCCACTGAAAGGTCTTCAGGGCAATAACATAAACAGAACTTTCATCTCCTATAATGACAGCAACTTATTCTGGAATACCTCCTGAAGGACTTCCCTGAGGCCCTTCTCAGGAAATGTCACTTTTTTTTTCTCATTTACAGTAATCAGGTAATGTAAAATTAATCATATGTAGTCTTTTAATTTGTGTACACCCTCCTATTTATGAAGGGGAAGTGACCCTTTTCAGAAATATATTCATGGTAGTTTGCTAGGCTTGTTTCTTTTTTCATCATAAAATTGTTTGTAAGCTGATAATATGCAATAAATATTCCTTTCTATTAATGAAAACCTTTCAGTGTGTGAGGTCAATGTTTTTAAACTTTTTAAGGAGCTTGTTGTGAGGTCTGCAAAAGCTTCTGCTAAACCCTTCACTGTGAATTTTCTTAGGGGATTCTGTCTTTTCTTCTCCTGCACTTTCCTTCTCCTGCTTCTTCTTTAGTTATGTATTGTTGTACCAATTCCAACAACTCTTCTTTGGTCAGTTCCTTAGGAAACACCTGTAGGAGCTCAGCATTATCATCATCTGCACACAGGTTAAAGATGTCACCACCTCAACCACAGCGTTGTAGATTTTTGCAGCCTCCGTGTTGACAAGTTCTTCGAAGTCACAGATGAATGTCTTGTGTATCTTCTTCCAAATGTCACTTATATACTCCTTAGTGACATCACCGCAAGCCCAAGCAAGATTTCTGATGCAGGTATAGATGTTTTAATCCTTCGAGAATTGCTTCACTTTCTTCTCAGTGTCTTCTTCCTCAGTTGAAGTAATAGCTTGGGCAAAGGTGTTCCTCAGGTAATAGGCCTTAAAAACTGCATTGTTTCTATATCTATTGGTTGGATCTAAGAGGTTATGTTGGAGAGAGAAAGATCACATTGATATTGTGATGAAGATTACCAACAAAAAGGAGAACGCGTGAGCATATTATCAACAATAAGCAAAATCTTGAAAGGTATGATGTTCTTCAAAGAGTACTTCTCCATTTCATTGGCAAAGCAATTCAAAAGACCATCTTGGAAGAGGAACTGGGCCACCCATGACTTCTTATTTCTCCTTATTATACTGGCGGCATGTACTTATTGATATGCACGAAGGCCACAGGGTTCTCTTTGTGCCAGATCACAAAGGGTTTCAATATGTAGCCTGCAACACTGTCTCCCAAGACTATTATCTTGTCCTTAAAAGCCTTGAAACCTAGTGCTGATTGGGCCTACTTATGGATGAAAGTTCTTTCAATCATCCATTTCCAGAAGAGGGAACTTTCATCCTTATTGGATATTTGTTTGGACGAGTAGTTTTCCTCCAAAATCAGCTATCTGGAGATTCCAAAAATTCTTTAGCTCCCTTCACATCAGTACTTGCAGGCTCACCACTCACTTTCACATTTTGTAATGAACTAAATTCTTGAATTGTTTAAACTACCCAGAGCTAGCAGTAAGTCCAACTTTATTATCAGGTCCAAACTTTTCTTTCGACACCATAAACAAACTTTCTGCTTTTGCTGTGAACGTCGTGGAGCTGAGAAGGATATGCTTCTGTTTTCAGTCTTAAAAACAGATTTCTCCATCTCTGATATAGACCCTTTTCAAATTGTTGTTAGTCTCATTGCCTTCAATGAAACAGATACACTAACAGCTTCCAGTACTTTGTTCATGTTCTTCAAGGTAGTAGCTGTGGTGGAGTGCCTGACTGGCCAGCAATAGCCATCTGTGATAGTCCTTCATAGCCCTTAATCACTTTTAATTTTGTTTCCAGTTCAGTCACTTGATACGGCCTCAATATTAGCATTGGATTTGTAGGCTTTGACTCTATAATTAAAAAAACAGTATAAAATCAAGCACAAGAGAAAATAATGCAATCAAGAGACACAGTACACATCAGCTATTTGACACTGCTGCTGGCATAAAATAGCATACTGTTTTACAGCAAACTATTTTTATAAGTAGAAAGAGTAAATTCTAAAATAATGATACAATTCGTGGTATAGTAAATACATAAACCTTAAAGAATGTTGTTTATTATCATTATCAATTATTTTGTACTGTACATAATGGAATGTGCTATATACTTTTATACACTGGCAGTGAGGGAGTTTCGCTTACACCAGGACGTCCACCAACATGTCAGTAGTGTGCTGTGCTATGATGTTATAAGAGCTATGATGTTACTAGATAATAAGAATGTTTTTAATTCCGCTATAATCTTATGAAACCACCACCATATATGTGGTTCAATGTTGGACATAACATAATTTTGTAGCACTTTACTGTAGATTTGCAAACTTCAAATGTAGTGTTTTCTGCTTATATTCATTCATCCAACAGTATTTAAAGATCACCTACAGCATGCCAAGTATTCTTGAACATATTAGGCATTTGGCCAAATTCTCTGCATTTATGGAGCCAGTGTTTAGAAGGGGAGATAGACAAAACAAACAAAAAAAAAACTACATAAATTCAGAGTCAGGGAATAATAATAGCAAGATATAGCAAGAAGAAAGACTTGTCTGAACTAGTAACATTTTATCAAAACTCTGAATGAAATCAGGATATTCTATGCAAAAGAAACATTGATTTGAAATACCTTAAACAAGAAATAATCTCATATTTCATGAATCATAAAAAGGCCATAAAGCTGGGCCTTATAGGTCAAAGTTGATTATTTGGATTTTATGCTAAGTATTATAGGAAGCGATTGGATACTCCCGAATAAAAATAAAACATGTTTTGTGTTATAAAGATCATACTGCTACTGTGTTTAGAAAAGTCTTAAGGACACCTAAGAGAAAACAGGGTCTCTTGAAGATTGAATTAGGTAAATAATTAATGATGTAACCGGAACCAGGCAATGGTGATAGAATTGATGAACTAATAGGCTCACTGAGTGATTACATGTGGGGCGGCATAAAGTAAGCCAAGAAAGAATGCATGTGTTTTATGCATTTGGCCAAGAGTTGTGAGGATGGGGGCGCCATTTACTGAAACCGGTAAACTAAATGGAGGAGTGGTTGGTTGTTTGTTTTGCTTTGTTCCCCTTTTTGAGGCGTGTGGAAATCAAGTGTTCTGCTTTGTATATTTGAGATTGTCATCAGAGATATCTACAAAGCAGAACAAGTTGTCTGAAGTATAAGCAAATCTGGAACTCAAGGTGAGTTCAGAACTGATGATATGAATTTGAGAGTCATCAGCATGTATTTAGTATTAAAACCATAAGATAGGTTGCTATTTCTGGGGAAGAGGGTGTCAAGACAGAAGAAAGAGAGATAAACACTTGAGAACTTCAATATCTAGATGCTATGGAGATGAGGACTAATAGTCTTCTGTTTAAGAATTCTAATTATTTATTTTCTAAAGCCTGAAGAAAGATTTATTGAAAGTTAACATGGATAAATTAATAGCTGCATGAGTATTTCACCTATCCTATTTAGTATTTTTACTTTTGATCAACATGTGTATCAACTATTTAATCACAAGAAAATTAAATTTAGGTGGAACTCAATAACTTTTTCTATCGTAGTATATTTTTAGAAGATTAAGGATATTTCAGTAATGTTTATTCTATAATCCTTTTAAATACTGAGAAAAACTATTAAATTTTCAATATCCCTTAAATTCTCTATAAACAAAATATATTCATACCTTAGTAAGTTGTATAATATTTCCAGTGGCTTATATTATCAATTAATGTTAAAAGTGCTATTCCAAATGGTATGAAATTAGTAGGATTTGACCTCACTCCTGATTCCTTAAGTAAACAGAAGAGTAAATCTAAAAAGCATGTTGTTGATTTCTCATTGTGTACAAAGTTCTGTAGCCATCGGTTAGGATTTTACAAACAAAAATAAAATTTGCAGCTGGTACTAACTTTCAGCTTGGGAATTTGCAGTCCAGTAGACAGCAGGGTGTTGCTGGTGTCAGAACAGAAGATATGATTAGAGTTTCTGAAGCTGAAGATATCTGGGTTAATTAATATGAAAGATTGATAGGAGCAGAAGTTAATTGCTTTATTTAATTTGAGACAGTCTTTCTGAGTGACCACACAGTTTCTCAAATAAGAAATTAAGTAACTAGTTTTAATTGAAAACCTATAACCAAGTACATGTAGATTAAGAGAAAAAAAAAGAAAGAAAACTACTTCCTCACATGATGTTTATTCTTCAACCCTGCAATCTGGATGCTAACCTCTAACACATATCTTGAACACTCCCTTCTCTGTTCTAGAACTTTTTACAGTTCTGTCTATATACAATTTTGAAAGATTCTGTATTGGAGATAACCTACCATCAGTCTCTCATTGTTTTTCTCTTACCTATCTAGTTATTTCTTCTCCTTATTTTTACAGGTGCCTACTCCTCTACCTGCCTATTAAATATTCATGTTAATGAGAGTACTGTTCTTTACTCTCAAGCTGTATGTTCACTTTAATAGTTTCAAGTCACCTATAGACTCATTATATGGTGTTTGTGTGCTCTATCTTGTTCGGTCCTTTATATGTACATATAGAATGTGTTCTGTTGACTGTCTTATGTCAACATTGACAAGTGAAAATAGAAGCTACCTTTTTTATCCTTCTCATTTATTTTACTATATTCCATTTCTCAGTGATTTTAAATGGCAAAATCATCTGCACAGATTCTCTAAAAAGATAACCGATTATAATTATTTTATTATTATGACTTCTAATCTATCAATCTCCAATCAGGATATACCACCATTGTTTTCTCAAAATTTAAAAATGTCAATTTACTAAATAATCATGTTCTAATGTCTCATTTATGAATATGAAATATGTATTACTTACATATTGATTTGCATATTGAGATTCTTCAATGCTTTCTTATTATCATTATAGTAAAAATGTCACATTTTTGGCCAGACATTTAAGTTTCTCCATAAACTAGCTTCAAGCTGAGTATTTAAGACTCAGCTCCCTGTGCTTCCTATGTTTTTTCTACCCAGCACTGAAAATGGACTGCATATTCTAAATGCCCCCAAGTATTCTAGTTACAACATTTTGCCTTTGCACATATTTTCTTCCTAATGGGGAGTGTCTTTCCTTTTACACCCTGATGGATTTTTCAATATTAAACTCTATCTTCACTTCCTCTAGGAATCCTTATTTAACCTCCTCTCCAGGTTGGTTTAATTGCTCCCAATCTGCATTGTTATAGGAATTTACAATATCTGAATCATATTAATTACAACCGTTCACTTGTTAGTCTTTCATATTATCCTTTGAATGACATTGGAATAGAGATTTTTTAATCTCTGTGAATATCAAATACATAGCAATAAAAATAAAAATTCACAGAAGGAAAGAAGGTAATATATAGTTATAGTAGCCTGTTGCAATATTGATGTTATACAATTATATATGGGGACACTATATATTGGGTTGGGCAAAAAGTCTGTTTAGTTTTTCTTCATAAGGTAAAATGCATATTTTCAATTTTCACAATAACTTTATTAATTTGGATATTTTGAGTATGTCAGCTGTCTCCCACATGGTATAGCATTGATTATTCTCAATTAATGCCTCAATTTGATCACTATCAACTTCAACTGGTTCACCCAATAGTTGAATATCATTAGGCAAGAAATCTAGCATGAAACTTCATGAATCACTTTTGACATGTTCAATCAGTCACAGCACGTATTCCACACACCACACAAAACTTTTTTTGAGTTTCAGTTGCATTTTTATCTTTCTTAAAAAAATAAAGCTTTATATGCCAAAATGTTCCTTATTTTCTTCCATATTCAATATTAAAATGGCTGCACAAAAATTCACCAACTTTCATATTTTTTAAATGTACACTGATATGACAGCTGTCACAATAAAATCTAACAAAGTTGTTTTGAATGAAATTAAAGACAACTAAGGGCCGCTAGAGCCATCTTACAGGGAAAAAAAAAGATTTTTTGGAAACACTATAAATATATATGGGAATACCATATATATATTTGTTATATTCATTATTTAGGATTTTGCAACCTAACCTAAGAATTTAGCTAGAGAAACATAGAAGGGAATTGAGGAAAATTAGAGAAGAAATACTGAGTAGGTTTGATGATGGATAGGGAGTCTTTGGATAACTGTTCAGGACTGTGTACCCACTATAGATGAAGTGAGGAATATATCACTTTGACGAGTGTAGGGTATAAATTATCATTTAGAGACTAAAACTTTTAATTGTGAAAACAATACATTTCAAATATAAAGATGCTTTTCAAAAAATATTGTACTTATTTACTTTTAGAGAGAGGGAAAGGGGGTAAGAAAGAGAAGGAGAGAAACGTGTGAGAGATACATGAATCAGCTGCCTCTCACATGCCCCTGACTGGAGCCCTGACCTACATCCCAGGCATGTGCCCTGACTGGGGATTGAACCAGCAGCCCTTCTATTTATAGGCCACACTCAATCCATTGAGCCACACCAGCTGGGGCAGATGCTTTAGAGATTGACTAATAGCTATCTTGAACAGACCTGGCTAAAAAAACAAAACAAAACAAAACAAAACATGTTTGGAACATATTAAAAATATCATGGTGAAGCTCCATTTCAGACCAATTATACCAAAATCTCCTGGAGTGGAACCAAGGCACCAATATTTAAATAAATAAATACATACATACATACATACATACATAAATCTCCAATTGATTCAGATATTCAAATATGCAGTTATACAATCAGGATTATCAGGATTGAGAATCACAGGTCTTGTATGGCAAACTCATTTTACAGTTGAGAAAACTGAGAATCTTTTCATATAATCTTTAAAAGCCTTGGTCATCTGGTTCCCTAACTCAGAGTCACTGAGAGGTATCGGAGCATAAGGCTGTTAGATGCAAGCAGGATGATGGGAAGTGATGGCAGATGATTACAGCTGACAGCTTGACAGGCAAGTCAATACTGCAGGGTTTGATAATGGATGTTTAAGAAGGTGGCTGTGAATTATCAAGATAAGAGTAAATTCCCTATAGTAGCCTGTTTTTAAAAAGACAGGAAGTGTTATTAGTCCTCCAGAAGATTTCTATCAAAAAATGATTAAAATAAATGTTTCCTTGGGACCCAAAAGGCAATTTCTACTTTTGCAAAGTTCAATAGGAATATTCCCGAATGGTGCAGACAAAAATGGCATCATCAGATTATGATGTAGTGTAATTTAGTACAGGTCATCTTCTGTGTTGTGGGAAGAGACTTGAACTACCATTTAAAACCTGCATTCAGATTCTGATTATGGCTCGTATTTGCAGCACAATCTTAAAGACATGGCAGACTCTTTAAGTTATTTTAAGTTTTTCAAGTTCTCTTATTTGAGGACAAAGTAACAAACACCTAATGGGTTATGTTAAAGATAAAATGAGTTTTGTATAAATATTTATATCTGTTCCTATCCTGAAAAGGGTATAAGAAAGCTGGGCAAAAAGAATGTGAGATATATATATAGATATATATCTATATATCTATATATATATATAGAGAGAGAGATATATATATAGAGATATATATATATAGAGAGAGAGAGAGAGAGAAAGAGAGAGAGAGAGAGAGAGAGATATCACACACACACACACACATATATATGTGGATTTTATAGATTATCTTTTTTACACACTTAGTTTTTGTGATTTCATTATTTGCATATCAAAATTGGTTTTGGTGTGATGTTAAAGTTGTAAGCATTCATTTTAAGATTTATGTTTTATAATTTCATAAAATCAAAGTTATGGAATGTTTTATACTTTAATGGCAACACTGTCAACTATCACATATAAATATTTTAATTTGAAAACTATAACAAGACTGTCAAATACCTTTCTGTAAGACTAATTTATAAGTGTAAAAGTTGGGGACCATTTACTTCTATTCTTAACCTCTTATTGAATTTATATGTAGTAGAATACAAATATTTTTTGTTAAAATTAAAAATGAACATATAATGTTTAATTAGAGAATCAGAGTCAGGTAAATAGGGGAAGATTAACCTGCCAATGAAATAACCTTATTCTATTTCTTTTCTGTATACATATCAGCTAACTTTTCGGTATAATTAAAGGTAGTTGATATGTTCTTTTTCCTGAAACCCATATATTTAAGCGTCTATTTAGTGTAGAATATCACTATTTTTTTCTTGTACCCTCTAAAGATGAAATCTTCCTGCATATTTTTAAATATGGTTGATTTTTTTCAGACTGAACCTACTGGGATATTGAGAGTTGATCAAGATATGTTAATGTTCACTAAAGAAAGTTTATCTGGATTACCTAATTTATCGTGTTAACCAAAATTATGTGAATTTGTGTGTTTGTGTGTGTGTGTGTGTGTGTGTGTGTGTGTGTGTGTGTTACTTTGCTTACTCAAAGGGAATTTATGAGAATAAGGAAATGGTACATAAGAATGTGCTTTCTGGTAATGATAACAGACCAAACAAAATAAAGTACTTATTCTAAGTGTTTTACATAGGTCAACTCAAAACAACTGTATGGAATATGTCCATTTTGTAGATGAGTTAACTGAGACATGGAGTTTAGGTAACTGTCAAAGTCACATAGTAATAAGTAGCAGAACTCTGATTTGAATTCTCACAGTCTGCTTGTATACATCATGCCCTTAACCTCTGTACACACTGCCTTAAAAATGTAAATGTTCTCTTTAAAATTAGATATGCTAGTTATTATTCTGGTACTAAGGCAAGAAATACAAATAACTATCATGTGATAAAGTACACATTCCTATATATTCAGGCATACATTAGATCTATATGTATTTCATAGGAAAACAGCTAATTGTTTTAAATATCCGTCAAGTTTCTAAGATAGCTTCATAACAGCAACTAGAACAAGATACAAAGAAATAAAAATAGCCTCAGACGCAATCTGTCAAATCAATTTTAGTTCTTTTATTTGTCACTAAATAAAGACATAGGTTCTTTTATTAGAAAAACTGAATTGGAATTCTGTAAATGCTAATACTATTGATTCTTGGATACAAATTTCAGACTAGAAAATTCAAAATAAACAATTCAGATTTTGTAGATTCCCAGCATCAGAGAAACATGCTCCCTTATTAAATAGGCTTCATTTGTCTAGACCATGAACCAGCAAACTACAACCTGCGGGTCAAAGCTGGCCTGTGCCTGTTTTGGTCCAATCTGTGAACTATGAAAGTTTTTACATGGTTTTAAATGGCCGAAAAATCATTTTAAAAATAGTATTTGCATCAAATGAGAATTCAAAATTGAGTGTCTATAAACAAAATTTTATTGAAACAGAGAAATATTAGTTTGTTGATATATTGCCTATGATTTCATTCCCACTGCAAAGACAGATTTGAGTAACAGTAAGAGAAGATGACCCGCAAAGCCTAAAATATTTGCTGTCTGAACTTCTGAGAAAAACATTTGCTGACACCTACCTTTAAACATTGAAATCTTTATTTCTTGGGTTAAGCTGTGATCTGATTTGCTTGCTTATTGAGAACATCATGCATTCTAGTGATCTGCAGGATTTTTCAATCTGGGTCTTTGTATTTCTGACAATTTGTTCCACTGGATCAAAATTAAAACCCAAAGACTGACACATTAGCCTGGATTGGCTACTGTGTTGATTCTGCCAAATCTAGCATGTGTCTGCTCTGTGACAGGTGTATTCCAGTGTCCCTTCTCCTATTATAAACCTCTCCTGTGGACTCAGGCAATTCTTTTCTTAGCTCTTACGCCTGATTTTGCTCTTAGTTCATATAATCCCTTTCTTATTAATATTTTAGTTTATATCTTGCAACAAAATTTCCACTCTGCGTATTGCATAGGCTATGCTTACATAGCTTGATCTCTGTTGTGCCATGGAGCTAGATATTATAGCAGAAATAGACATCAAGCAGTGGCATAGGGCATTTTCCACATGTTCCATGATCAAAATGCTTCCCAAATGCATACAAGGCATATCCCTTTACCACTAGGTGACCAGTCATTCAGACAAGGAACTGTGGGTTCTGATGACAGCTGTGTCTGGCAGGAGAAGTGTGTTGGGCTTTAGCTCTATAAAAGTGCATTTCAATGGAAAAACATATTTTAAGAACTTTCTTTTTAAATTGTATGATCTGGTTAATGCTTATTAGATTGATAAATACACATCAAATGACAGTTTAAGGGAGAAGTTGCTACTTCATCGCTTATGACATCTGATTCAAAGTGTGTCAGAAAGGCTGCTTGGTGTGCTAAGCTCATGTTGGCTCAGAGAAAATCCTTGCAATCTTTTTCTCAGAGGTATTTTTAGATCACAAAGCTGGCTTTGTGTTTCTAATTACCAAAACACTTGTGGAGAAACAAAGGTGCCCCTTGTTATGATTCTTGTTGCTTTTCATAAAATGATAATATTGTTTGTGAATTATATCAGATGAGAGTCCATGGAAAACAAAGATTAATGAAATAATAATTCTCAGTAAACATCAATCTCATTCTTCTGTAATTTTTCTTTTGAAAAAGAGCAAGGAATAAAATGCCAGAAAACTTTAAGGAAAAAGTACTGCAGACAAATAGAATGTCACTGTAAATGTGGAATGACCCACGGAAAATATTTTAAGACTGAGTGGATTACCAGCTTGCTTTAGAAGAGAACTTACATGTTTGCAGATCTGAGAAGTTAACAAAGGTCCATTCTTAGGTATAAGGTTTTTTGAGGATAAATGTTATTTCATATCCATATGTGTTATTTTAATTTAAATGGCAATGTTGATCTTAGATCTGTAAAAAAGAATTAGACTAATGGTGTCAGAGTTCAGGCCTTCAGTAGAATAGCTGAAATTTGGAGGCTTGTAACTAAAAGTCTGCTCTGGAGGCCTTCGATGTACAGTACTTTTGTCACATTGTCAGCAATAACAGAAGCGTAATATAAGGAAGAAAGTCTGATTATTTTTTTATTTTTTAAATCATTTTTATTTACCAATTAAAGTTGACACAATAATCTATTAGTTTCAGGTGTATACCCCAGTGATTATGTTACCAAACAAAAAAGGGGAATTTGCCTTCCTGCTGCCACAAAAACCAGACTCGTGAGGCAGATGCAGATACAAAAGGAAAGGGTGTTTTCTGGATGCTGCACATTCTAGGAGAATGGAGGACTCCTTGTCTCATAGCTTACAAAACCCACACAAAGCCCAGCCATCCCCAGCCAGACCAGAACAAAACACAGTGCCCGGAGTTCCTGCTCCATTTTAAAGTACCATCCCTTGGAACCAGTGCGGCTGCTAAGCAATTATCCAGGTAGCTTAGCTTGTTCCCAGCTGCTGTCCTGCTTGAGGCTCTTTCCTGGAGGCTGCGCGTGGAACTAGCATGGCCATGGCCATGCAGTTGCTAGGGCCTTAAGGTCACATAAATGCACCTCTGAATACTTCACCAGGTTAGCAAGAGAGAGAGAAAGACCATCCTTAAGCTACAAAGGCTACATGTCCCATGGAGAGGAAGGGCCAGTATACCATCCAAGTTCAGGTCCTTAGCAGCAAGGGACAAGCAAGAGAACATTTTTTTGTTGTTGTTCCCCTGGGACTATATCTGTTTTGGGTGTGGGACTGACCAGGTGGCTTCCAAAAATGACCAATCAGCTTCCCAAACTTGCATATTTTAGGTGGGTCTGCTTCCCAACTAATGCCTTCTTCCCCAGGCTAGACTGACAGGCCTCTTTGATTCATCACCTCCCCCTGCTGCCATCTTGACTTATATGGCGTATGCGCCTGCCTTCCCCTTATCTCACTCCCCAGTCTGGTACCGGAACTGGGTAGGAGGGATTATCCCTCTATCAAATTGTCTTACTAGACTTTTGTGCGCTCAGTGTAAGGACCTCCCCCTACCACCATCCCTTCTGGTGATGGGGAGACTCTCCTGGTGCTCCATCAACTCTAGTCCCTGACTGCAGTGAGTTGCCCACACTCTGTTACACCAATAAAGAGTCACTGAACCAAAGGCCCAAGTAAAGGGACCGTGAAAACCTGGCACAGATTCTCAGGTAGTGCTGACAGTGGCCTCAGTGGGAGGACTGAGCATTTGCATCAGCAGCAGGCTCTCTGCACTGGGACACAAGAGTGTCTGCAAGGTACATGCTCAGTTACTTGGGTAACACAGCCTCACTGTCCCATTGAAGTGCAGCCTTATGCTACGTGGTGAAACTCAATATTCTCACCATGGCCCCCAGGTGGTTTGTAACAGCATTGACCAATGGCAAAACCTCAGTACTCAAACCTCTGACCTTTGTATCAGAGGAGCATGGCTGGGTGCCCAAGATGCTCAGATCCCACTCTCATGGCCTAGCTCTAACTCCCTTGGCCCACTCCCAGAGGTCCAGACAGAATGTCTCTTGGTATCAGTTAGACACTACATAAATTGCTAAGTGAAGATCCTGAGAAATCTCATATCCATGTGACACCATACATAGTTATTAGAATATTATTGACTATATTCACTATGCTGTACTTTACATTCCGTGACTATTCCGTAACTACCAATTTATTCTTCTTAATCCCTTCACCTTTTTCTCCCCCTCCTTCAATCCTCTTTCTGTCTGGCAACAGTCAAAATGTTTTGTGTCTGAATCTGTTTTTGTTCTACTTGTTAGTTTATTTTGTTTATTTTAGATTTAATTGTTGATAGATATGTATTTATCTCCATTTTATTGTTTGTGTTTTTCATCCTTCTCCTACTCCTTCTCCTTCTCCTCCTCCTCTTTCTAAAAGGCTCTTTAGCATTTCATACAATATTGGTTTAGTGGTGATGAATGCCTTTAACTTTTTCTTGTCTGTGAAGCTCTTTATATGTTCTTTGATTCTAAATGATAAATTTGCTGGGCAGAGCAGATTTGGAACAAACACTGGGTAGGTCCCAAAGCCTCAATCTTGTCTAAAAGCTGCATTTTTAATTGTCACTTTTACAATTTCACTGGTCAAGTAGAAAAAGAAGGCATCTTTGAACTTTTTACAGCATGCTTTTAAAAATGTAGTTTCCTTGAATTGGAAGACAGCAGAAGACTAAAGGGAATAATCAGGGATATAAGGAATTATTTTTCTGTTATTTTATTTTCTTTTTGGAAATGCTTCCAATTATAGTTTGTTCTTAAATAAAATGCAAGCACAAATAACTTCGACCTTAGTCAATATAGTTAAGTACCTTCAATTTTGCCTGGGAAAAATGATCTGTTCCTTGAAAATCATTCTTTGTGACACTTACTGAAATGCTATCCACTATGATTCCAAACAGAAAAATCAAGATTATATAAAATTTGTAGCATAATCACTTCTCTATCTGAATGTCAAATTGTCTAACCATTTTTCCAGACTTAGTCAGAAGGAAATTATAGAGTAGCAGAGCTTTTTAAGTCTATTGAAGTTTTATCATTCACTTGAGACTCAGCTCACTACTTCTTGTATGGGGTGCTGACCCCCTTGCCTACCTTTGCCACTTGACTCAATTAAAATCAGTTTTGGATACTAACTTCTTGAAGACTGTTTATCTAATTAAAAAAAATTAATGTGAATACAGATCGAATAGAGCAAGGGGGCTAGATTATTGATGATTTTACTCTGTGTGACTGAGGGCAACTTCCACAGTCTCAATGGTCATCAAGAATAAAGTGAGGGATACTAATATACAAAAAATATATATAATAAACCTAATAAAATGTTAGGACATTTGAAATGGCCAACAATATATGAATGAATAATAAGTGTCTGATTTTATTAAAAATCAGTTGGTATGAATGTTATTGTTTAGTCACAGCAGAAACTTAGAATTTTTAAAAAGAAGAACATAGTTTGTGAGAACTCTTAAACCATATGGTTAAAGGCTTTTAATGTTTTGCTTAATAATAAATTAAATATTCTATAGGTTAATAATGTGTTTCAGTTGTTACATACTTTATTTTCTTCCAGGTGATAATCAATATCTGGAAATCAAATTACCCTATGGATCCAGATATAAATATCAGTGTAGCTCTCTTAACTTAAAGACTCTAAATGAATCTGAAAATTCCCAGAGCACTCAAGTAAATTTCCTCAAGAAGTGATTTTTCCATGACACATAAACTAAAATCATGAACTGATGAAATGAAGGGTAATATTTGTCAGCATGTTAACAGAATTTTCCTTGCAATTTTATTCTATTAAACTCAAAATCAGATATAGATAAAATAAGGTCAGTTTCTTGAAAAAAAACTTTTGAAAAAATACTTAACTTTGAAATTATTCCTTTTGAGCTTTCGAATTTGAATGAAGTAAAAACAGGACTTGGAAAAGGGGAAGGAAGGAAGGGAATAAAGAGGAGTGAGAGAGAGAGAAGAAAAGAAAGGAGAGAGAGAGAGAGAGAGAGAGAGAGAGAGAGAGAGACTTCTGCATAGCCATGTAGAATTAGGTTCTTTAACACACAGAGTTATTGACTGTGAAATGCCAGGGATCTGAGATATTCTTCATAATTCCAGCAGTTTTGTTGTTGATGCCGTTTGTGTCTTATACTGACTGAATAAGAACATTTCCAAGTGCTTGAATGCCAAAGCCCAAAAGGTAATAAAATAGAACCAGCTAATGACAGCTCTGAACCATAAAGTCTGATTAAAAGAAATACAGAAACTCAAACAACCAACCTCTCTAAATAACTTGAACTTTATTTTTGGCAGAAACCCAGGAATCCTTTATTCAAAATCATAGATGCTTTGAAACAGCAAATTAAGTTGCTTATTTTTAAATCCGTCACATGATTTCCTCCCAAAACCTTAGAATCTCTTTTGCCACTTCAGAATAAGTAGCATTTTGAAATACTGTTGCATATGTAGGAAAAAACAATAAAAAAACTTTTTTAGATAGTATTTCTTAAAACCCCATTTTAACATTTCCCCACTTGTGACCATCTCATTTTTGTTCTTGTTTCTTTCCATTGGTTATCATTGTGGACAAGAATAGTATACTAAAAGCCATAGCTAAGGGTCTAGAGGGAAAAATCAATAGGACACATTTTCCAAGTAAAAATCAATAATACTTAAAACAGCTTGTCTTACTGTAGAGTCAAATCCTGTTGTAGTAAATAACTAAATTCCACATGTGCTGTGAACCTGTCTTGTCTGACTTTCCATGTCCCCTTATTATTTCTTAAAGGTTTTATTTATTTATTTTGAGAGAGACAAGAAGGTCGGGAGAAAGGGAGAGAAACATTGATATGTGAGAGAAACATAGATGGGTTGCCTCTTGCATGCCCCCAGCTGGGAACGTGGCCCACAATCAGGCATATGCCCTGGCTGGGAATAGAACCACTGACCTTTTGGTTCACAGGCCAGCACTCAATCCACTGAGCCACACCAGTCAGGGCTGTCCCCTCATTTTTATGTGAATGGTCATCTGACCAATTAATTCTGACAACGCTAGTTACTGAATAAGAATACATTAATATGAAAGACACTTAGATAAATGAATTAGTCAACACAGAAATTAACTTCAAATACCGGATATATATTTATTGTAGAATGATTACATAATCTGAATGGCAAGTTTCTGAAATTTTTAAGAGTAGCAGTTTTCACATTTGTCACCAATTAAAGAAATTAATTGGTTTGGCTGTGGCCTTTCAAAACCTTGCTAGTGATCATGTTAATTTATGAAAGACTAGTACTGATTCAGAGTGCTACTGAGTAACTCTAATAACAAAAATGAGAGGTGTTCTCCACTCTCTGCGGTGCACTGTGCCAGATGCTTTGTATGAACTATTTTCCATCTTCAAATGGCCCTGTAAGTTTCAGTTTATTCTCATTTACACATTAAAAGCCTATGGGATCTGAGATATTAGGGGAAAATCTCACAAACAATAAGGAGCAAAATTAAGATTCAAACCCATAACACCATAATATCAAGACTCTTTGTTTCTGTCTACATTCCAAATGCTCTTCAGATTTGTTAAATCATGACAAAAGGATGAACTAAGAATTGAAATAACACATGATTCATTCTCTGCTTATAATTTCCATAGAAAATTATTCTACAAGTCATTCTGCAATAAATATATAATATACAGATAAGAATTTTCCTCCATAAGCTATGTCAAGATTATTTGTCAATTTTTCTTTTCCTTATTTTTTGTTTTTATTTTTCTATCACACAAATATAATTCTGCAATTATGCTTACTATACACCAATGTCTTAGGGTATGCTTGAGTAAATCTAGTGTTTCTCTGATTTTCTGAGATGGTTGGAGTTTCTGAGAGCACCGAACTCTTTATTGTCTGGGTCTTAGTAGGTTACTTGGGGTCTTCATGTCTCTTTGAGTTGATGGCTAGCTTAAAAGGAAGATCAAATGTCTGCAGGTGATTTTTAGGGTGATTAGATCAAATTAGTCCAAGGTAGTATCTGTTATGCTGTTATAACAGTATAACAGTATAACAATATAGTTATACATAGTATATATAGTATAGTATATACTATGTATATACTACATAGTATAGTATAGTAGAACAGTATAACAGAGCAGCATAACAGATAGAAGATTTTAGTAAGAGCTCAAATCTCTGCCCTGCCTATGTTTGATTCCTTCATTTCTACCTGGTCAACCTCCCACATCAAATATACCTGTGTATCAAATATACCACTTTATCTTTAGTATTGATTTCATTAACTAGCATTTTTCCTATTTAAAAAAGTAAATTTGGTATTTTCCTAATTTTAAATGAATATAGTTTTTTAATTATTTGGTTACTACTTTTATGTGTTCATATTAATATTTTGCCTAAAGATGTTAAGATTTTTCATTTTTCATATTTTTAAATGTGTATCTTTTTATAATCTTTATATTAAATCTTTGTATTAAATCTCATTTTTTAACTTTTAACTTTCATTATGTGTTTTATTTTCTATGTATGTTTAACAGTTTAAAATCAATTATCTTAATTTTTCTTTTATTTTACTCTGAACAGTTAGTTTTAATTTTATCTAATATATTTTTTTAATCCTTGCTAAGAATGTTTCTTTATTTTTTAGAGAGAGAGGAAGGGAGAGGTAAAGAGAGAGGAACAGGGATGTGAGAGAGAAACATCAATCACTTGCCTCCCATACACACACCAACTAGGGGATCGAACCCACAACCTCAGTATGTGCCCTGATTCGGAACAGAACCTACAACGTTTTCAGTGTACAGGACAATGCCCCAACTAACTGAGCCACAAAGGGCTAATTTTTTAGTACTCTAATTTTCATTTGGCTTTTCTCCTTTTCCTCTCTTACTTTTTTTAACTGTACAATTTTTGCTTTTATAATTACTGACAGGACTGTGACTACAGTGATCTTAATATGAAAAGAGCACAAATAATCAAGGGGTGACTGAAGGGCTTTCTTACCCATAGACCAGCATCCCTTTGACTTTCCCGGGGGATTTTTTTCACTCATTTCAAAATAGTTCTCCCAGAAACCTCACCATGGGAGAATTAGTTAATTTTGCCCGAGGCTGTAAATCACCATGCAGCTGTCATTCTTGATTTATTAGGATGATGCTACTTTCTGATAGCTCACATCATTTAGTCATTGTAAGAGAAATTGTTTGAAAAATTGATTGTCTACAATGTGGATAACTGCTGGATTTTAGATGCAAGACTCACACATATTATTGCTTACCATAATCCAGCAAAGGATGATATGTAAAAAGTCCCAACTGAGCATAAACCCTCCCTATGCCCATGTATCAGCCTGATTTTGGAAGCAAATAGTTAGTACTAAGTATTCTAACTGACGAGAAGCCGAAGGAACAATAAGGAACCATTAAATACTAATATTCACTAGACTATCTGTCTTTGGCAGCCTTCTTTTTTCACTCTTGGTTGATGTCATTCAGTTCCTATTATATTACTTAGCACCTTTCTGCTGATATCTATATCAAGAATTTGATAATTATTTTATGTAAAAGTGTAAAATCTATATCCTATTTTGTATCTCTGTCCTGTACTATAGAACTTTGTGTTCAATTATGCAAAGGACACCTCTACTTAGATATTTAATGTATATCTTTAATTTAATGTGTCTATAGCTTTACTTACTAACCCCTTTCCCCACCAATCTTCCAAGGACTATTTCTACTTGAATTCCACATCTCAGGGAATCAGTCATCTACAGTGAAATCTGAGAGTTCAATTCCTCCTTTTTATTCAATTCTATATCCAACCTGTTATCAGATCTTGTCAAATCAACTTTATCAATGGCTCTGCACTTTTCAAATGTATTACACCCCCTTTCCCATGTTCTTGGAACAATCACTAAAGCATCTTACCTGGTGATCAATTAATTTCCCCTCTATTTGAAATTCACGTGCATTGCCTGATTTGTGAAAATGTATCTGGGACCTTTATCTTATTTTCTTTTAAGCTGAGGTGATTTTAAGCTTTTCCAGTAGAGGATGTGGGGTCAACATAGCAAGAAGGGGGTTTGTTTCCTTGCTTGCTATGTTAGCATAGGTCATTATTCATTACTCAATCTTGCAGTTAATAGCAGCCAGCATTTCCCATGGCCCAGCTCCTTAGTTTTCTAGCGCAGCTCTTCAGCAAGGCAAGCCCAAGTCAACAGCTTCTACAAGACCTGAGAGGACACATTTCTGGCAAGCTAAGGAGAAGGCGCTGGGTCTCCTCCTTGGTTCCTTAGTGCTTTCTTTTTCTTTTAGTATTTGTGGCTGCTCCTTACATTTGCTATTCATATATTCTTTACAGTTTTCTTTAACTCTTATTAGTCACTTCTTTATTATGCCACTGTTATAGTCAATACTTCTGTATATTAAACTTCTATTCATATTGTGGAGTTGTCTCTCTCTCCTGATTATGTTCAGACTTCATGGATAACTACAATAATACAGTCTTCCACTTTGTTTTACTTTTTTTCTCTTCAGCTGGAAAAACTAAATGAAGTAATACAATTCAGCAGCCATAACTCTGCTCTGACATTTTGGGAAATTTTTTACCTTAGCTTGAAATGTGCTTCCTCCTTCCATGCACTTCTGGCTAATAATTACCAAAAACACTAAACTGGGCATTGGACATTCAGCAATGAGGGAATACAGTCTCTGCCTTCATGGATTTATTATTCGTGTAGATAAAACCAGACAATAAACAAATATAGATGTATATGGTTAGAGGCAAAAAATTCTATGAAAAAAAAAAGGACCAGTTTGGACGAGGTATACCTGTGGTTTAATGAAATATTAAATCTCTGAGAATAGTCTGGGTTATACTGTGATATCGATCAAACCCCAAATCTCAAAGTTTTACTATTAATACAAAAACATTTTAATTATATCAACACTACTTGTCAATCACAGGCTTTCCTTTTGGTCTTCCATTTAGAGCCCAGGTTGACAAAGCACCTGTTATGCAGACAATTACAGGCACTCAGGTGCAGGGAAATGACATGTGAGCAACAGCGACGTAAAGGCACTTAAAGCTTCTGCCTGAAAAAATGCGTGTCTCTCTCATCTTCACATAGTATTGGACAAAGCAAGTCCTATGGCTAAGCCTAAAGTGAACTCAGCAAGAGTGTATATCCTCTTGGGAGAGTGAATAATTGTGAACAAAACTACAATCTAACACAAGCGATAAAGAAAATCTTTTATGAAAAAGTGGTACTTGATGAGCAAGACTAGAAAAAAAAGTAAAAGAGGGAGCTGTGAGGATACCCAGGAGCAGATCAACCCATAATTGGCACATAATGACTACTTTTATTCTTTTTGTTTTACGTGAAAACACTTTAAGTGCAAAAAAAATGATTCTTTTAATAGTAATTCTCTTGACAGTAATTGCTGTGATATGTCATGCCATGTATAGTTAGCATGTGAAGAAAATGAATCAGGCACATTTCCTAATAATGATTTTTCTAGTGAATGATGATTCAAATAGACAAGAGAATAGGAGCATTCCTAAGTGCTTCTCTCTCTTGAAATTTAATGAAAGTTTTGTGTTTTAAACTAAAATCCTAAAAGCATGTTTTTGTGAAATATGGAACACAAAACACTTTATAAGAGTTTCTGTCCAAGTTCTTATTCAAATCCTGTTTATTCATTTTTATCCTTTTGTAAAGTAAAATTTTCTGATTATGTAGAAAAATAATTATTAATAAATATAAATTGAATTTAACATTTTATATAAAAATTAAATGTATAACTATTTATATGAAAACTATTAAGATATATATGTATTATATATCTGCACAATCTCATATTTAACTATTAATATTCTGCTTTGGTTATATAAGTAAATGTGCTCTCTCATTAATCTATATACTAACTTCCAATATCTTCTAGAAAATATTTTTAATGTTTTATTACTGACTTTAAAGGTAGGCTATATTGTTTATAAAATAGTTTTTAAAATAGTTTATAAAAGATTACATGAAGTAATAATCATTTACAAATCTGGGGTACCCTCTTTACAGGTAATTATGTACTCTTCTTTTTATTCCCCAGCCCCACCCACTGCCAATTATGTACTTATTTCCTTAAAAATCTTGAGCATGGTGTTCTTTTAGTAATAATATTTTATTATATTTCACTTTTGTTGGTTTAAGTATTAGAATTCTTCCAAGATTAATGCTTTTCAGCTACATATTTCTGTAAATTTACTAGTGTAGTATTATTCATATCATCCTCATATTTTCATTTGCTCCCATTCAGTTATAATTACTTTCATGCCAAACTCCATAAATTTGTTTTCTGTCAGAGTTGTCAGCAGCTTATCATTGAACAGATTTTAAAGAGAAAAATCTTGATTTTGTCAATTTTATAACTATCCAGTGTTCTTACTTTAGTTTCTGCCTTAACTTTCTTCCAGTTTTTTTATTTCGCCTGCTTATGTCTTTCCTATACCCTCAAGTTAAATCCTTAGAAGTGCTACTGAAGCCCTCAAGGCCTTTTCATTTTCTGTCCATTCCCTTTAATATTTTCCCTCTTTTTCATACCCTATTGAGGAAACAGCATTTTTCTTTATGGCTTTGAGGGCATTCTTTTTATTATCAAACATTTTAACTTAAGAGATAAGGTTCACTTGGTATATCGATTTAACTCAAAATTTTATCTTTTTGTTCCACACAGAGTTCTTTTCGTCTTTTCCAGCTCATTGATTAAGTGCCCCGATTCCATGTTTACTTAATCCTTTCCTTCCCCACAACTTTTGTTCATGAATTCTCAAAATAAGAATACAGTAGAAGATGAAGTGTTCTGTCTTTCTGCTCCTCACTTTCAATGACTCAGAAGATGATAGATGGAATTTTTCTTTGAAGTTACTTCATGTATACAAGGTCTGTCCAGACGGTATCCAGCCATGTAATATGATAGAGATGTTTATTGAAGAAGATATAAGATACAAGAAACATTGTACATAGGACAATGACACCTCAGTCCCCTTCGAATTAGGTACCTTGGGACCTCACGCAGTTCTCCCAGTCACCATCAGCTGCCCCATCGTTATTTTCCTGAATCTCATTGATGGTATGAAACCTCTTCCCTTTCAAAGGTGATTTTAATTTTGAGAAAAGCCAGAAGTCACAGGGCACCGAATCTGGGCTGTAGGGAGGCTGAGTCACCTGGGAGATTTGATGTTTTGCCAAAATACTCTGCAGGAGATGTGCTGCAGGAGCAAGTATGTTGTGATGAAGCTGCTGATCATCAGTGACCAGTTGCCGCAGCCTCCTGAATCATCTGAATAGGTTCCATGGAGGAATGACCAAATTAAATGCAAAATTGGATGCAGATTTGTTGCTCTACTCACTCAGTCATTTTGAATGTGCCGGCCACACAGTACACATGCTCATTCAACATCGTCTGCTGCTCCCGCTGACTAATACAGTGAAGTCATTGTTCGCACATGCACATTCCCGTCCACTCTCCTTGGTATCAGGTTAAATCGATGTTGCACAAACTGTTCTGGTTATATTAACAACGGCTAGACTTTTTCTGGACAGACCTCGTATAATTTAAGAATACTAAGATCAATAAAGATTTCTAGTATTGCGTGGTTCTAAATTAGTTAAAATATAAATGCTTGAAAATATTTTCAGATACTGAAATTAAAAAGTAAAATCAAACATAACTTCGAATGTGAACTAAATCCTTACTAAAGCTCTATTTATGTGGAAGTCAGTTAATTAGGAAGGTGCTGCAATCTAAAGCAAAGATACCCTTGGCTGATAGCATATTTACCTGAGTAGTAAAAGATGTGCTTGCTTCATTGCTCTACAAAAAAAAAAAGTTTCAATTTGCAAAGCATTTTTTTCGCATTCAGGTGTATTCCTAGAGTGTTTTCTGAAACTTGTAATCAATTTTGAATATAAAATTTAGGAAATGGTAAAATATTGTGAAAATCCTAATACACAGGTCTGAAGCATTTCAGTATTATGTGACTTGTTTTAATGACTTTTCTGAGTTAACCAAAAATACTGATTCAGAAATAAGGCACTGAGATTAAGAGGAATCATAGTCAGATTTGTTAGGATATCGTGTCTCTACTATCGGTTGTTTGTTTACAGCTGATTTTCTCCTTTTTAGCCCTGATCCTAATCCTCCAATATGCAAATTAGGCATTTTTGTTGCTTTTGTTAAAATTCTTTTATAGTTAGATATATTCATTTTCTTCATGTTGAAATGTTCTTCTGGCTTATTTTACGATGTATATATATCAATAAACTTAGTAATATAATATGACTGACCACAGAAATGCCATTTATTATTTTAATTAAGCTACTCAGGATTTCTAATGATTTTCCAGATTCATTTATCTAAGATCCTTATTAATAGGACTGCACTATCCTCCCTTACCTCTTTTCCAGATTGCTTCTATAAGCAATGAAAGGCACCTTTTCATTTTTCTTTGTTTAATTCCTTCTAGAGAACACCCAGAAGGAGCTGAATGAGAGTAAAAGACAGTGCCTGGTATTGCTCATTTTCAGTGCTTAGCTCTGTGCCTGGGCTTTCTAGGCAAGCAAAACTATTTGTTAAATGAATATTGCACTTTTTTAAAACTGTTACTTATAATGCCTTTATAGTTCCTTCCTTTCTTATCTTCAGGACTTACTAAACAGAAGTAGCTACCATTTATTTAGAGATGTCTGTAAGAGCCTGTGTGTGTGTGTAATCACCAAGCCTTACAACAAGTTTGCCAGGTATTTATATTTCCCCAAACTTTTATACAAAGAAACTACCAGTGATAGCAAGTGTCTTTTCCCATGTCATACAACCAATGAGAAATAGAACCAGAGTTTAAGTTTTACTCTATCTGGTTGAGTGTTTTCACAGTCCTCTGCTTCCATTAAAACTTTCAACTCAAGCAGCAGTAATCGTAGAGAACCCTTACATTAGGTTATGTAATAATTAGTGGCAGACATTGGGTTTGAAACCAAGCAGCATGGTTTTAGAAATAGTTCACTTGGCAGCATCCCTAAAATTCGGAGGGGGAATAACAGTATGCATAGATCAGCGAGAGCAGATTACTTCATATTTTATCTGTGGTATTGTATGATGAAGTAAGCAACACAGTCTTCCACTTTTACTATAGGAGAATGCATGTGGAATATTAAAGAAAATAATTTTGGCTGAATAAACGTGTCATAGAATGTGGTGTTCAGGCGGTAAGAATGAAGCTAAATTGTGGTGCATAATGGCTGCCTGAGGGGAGGACTGAGAAGAAAGCCTAGCTACTGAGCTCTTGGAAGCTACAATGAAGCGGACAATATTAGAAGGCAAAAGAGTATGGTAGACCTATTTTTAGTTTTTAAAGAAATCTCCATACTGTTTTCTATAAGGGTAACACTTTCCCCATATTCTCAAAAAAGATTATTTGTTGATTTTTTGATAATAGCCACTCTAACTGGTATGAGGTGGTCTCTCATTGTGGTTTTGATTTGCATATCCCTTGTTATTAATGATGTTGAACATTTTTTTATATCTGTTGGCCATCTATATGTCTTCTTTAGTGATATGCCTTTTCATGTCTTCTGCCCATTTTTGATTGGGTTATCATTGAGTTGTATGAGTTTCTTATACAGGGGTGAGAACAAGTATGTTTATATTTGTAATGCAAATGAATAATATAATAATTAATAAATAAGAATACAAGAATAATCTCCATTTAGTGTACTCATACTGTAAGCCTACTTTTACCCAACCCTGTTTATTTTGGATATCAATCTATTATCAGATATGAAATTTGCGACTGTATTCTCCCTTTCAGTAGGGTTGTCTTTCTTTTGTTAAAGATATCTTTCATTGTACAGAAACTTTTTAATTTATTGAAGTCCCATTTGTTTATTTTTGTTTCTGTTTCCCTTCTCAAGAAGATATGTATTACTCAAAATATGTATTACTCCAAATATGTATTACTCAGACTGATGTCAAATAGTTTACTACCCATGTTGTCTTGAAGTTTTATGGTTTCATGCCTTATATTTAAGTCTTTAACTCATTTTGAGGTTTTTTTTATTTATCCAAAGATGTATATACCCCTATGTTTATTGCAGCATTATTTAGAATAGACAAGTTATAGAAGTAATCTAGGCATTAATTGATAGATGAATGGATCAAAAAGATGCGGTATATAAAATATAGACAATAGAATGTTATAGAGCCATAAAAAAAAGGATGAAATTTTGCCATTTGTGACTACGTGAATGGATCTAGAGTGTATTGTGCTAAGTGAACTAAGTCAGGCAGAGAAAGATAAATATAGTATAGTTTCATATATGTGAGGAATCTAAACAAACAATGAAACAAAAGAAAGAAAACAAAGTGTGTCTCCCAATTACTGAGACCCATGGAGTTACGAGAAGATATTACTAGATTTAGTGGGGTGATCGCATGTAAGGTATAAAAATGTTGAATCACTATATTGTACACCTGAAACCAATAGAACCAATATTAGATTACATACCAACTACACTTAAAACATAAAATTAAATTACATTAAAAAGTAAAAAAAAGTACAAAAATTTGTAGTGTGCAATATCCTGTCTCTACATGAAATAAAGTATACAGTAAAACCTACATCGTTCACCAGAACTTTTTGAGTTCAATAGGGAAGAGAAGCAAGTAAGAACTAAGTAGTATCACAAAATGTACAATACTGCCAAAATGGGCATAGCCACATATTTATTACCTTTCCTTATATTTAATAAGTAAAATGTACTTATTTTCCATATTTGTATGTTTTCATATATCGATAATGGTCTTGCCTTGCACAAAAACTTCAAATAATTGACAATCCTAAATGACAGTCTGTTCATTCTGAGGGTTTTCTTATCTCCATTACAGCACTCATCCACCACATGATGCAGCACTCATCCACCATGTGATGCAGCTCCTTCAATAAACACCCCAGAGAGAAAGCCAGAAAACATATCAATATATAATTTAAGGGTAACATAGATACAGAGAAATTGGGGCTGTGTCCCAATTTGTGCAATTTTAGAATCCTGGATTCCAAACTATTGTTCTTAGTGCTAAAATAAAGTCTACAAGAGTCCATTTAAAAGGAGATGTAATTACACAGGTTTGAAAAGGAAATCTGCTTGATATTTACCTTAAAATTTAATGAAGAACTTTACTTTCTTTTTAAACATTGGAAGGTAAAACTAAACCCTTTCCTTGGACTGAAATAAGACATACGATTACTGGCACATAGATCATGCATATTTCCCTATTTTAATGTATTTTATATCATTCTGTTTCTCCACCACTTTGAAAATAAAGATGATTTCCATTGCTTTAAAAAAATACCTAAAACTTATTTTCCATTAGTTTCTAACTTCTTAAGTTTTTCCTATCTTTCTGATATCAGCCACAGTTTGTAGACTTTACTCTCCTTGTCTGATGCAATCAGTGTAAATGTATTGGAGAATCGAAAGGTCAATACCTTTCTAATACAGGAAGCACCATCTTATTTTTACTTTCTACAGTTTCTCCTAAGCTGTAAGTCTCATTCATCAGTGATTAAGATTTTGGAATTATAGTGATTTTACAAGATAGACTTTTTTTTTAATGTCCTCCAACATGAAAATTTTTAGAACATTTTGGCAAAAACTGCAACTCAGTTTTCCGTGATATTAGTTTGGTTTTATTTTTTATTTACAAACTTGTATTCCTTATTCAAATAGAAAATTATAATAGTGCTATAATTTTTTAAAAACTGTATAATAAGAACTGGCTTTTTAAATTATTGAAACATTTATTTCATTTTTAGTATATTAAACTAATTTCTAAATAAATTTTATGCTTGTTAATACTTATATCTTACCTAGACCCTTTTTGTGTATATTTTATTGATTATGCTATTATAGTTGTCTAATTTTTTTCTCCCCTTTATCCTCTCCACTCTGCACCCCATCCCATCATCCCCATGTCAACATTTTACCTACACTCTTTTAACAAGTGAAAAATATTCAATTGAGAATCAATAAAGTTTCTAGTATGATTGCTTCTGCCAACTTATGATTTTTAAGTATTTTTGTTATACAAGAAAGATGCATACAAAGAGATTAATACAGAAAATTATTCCTTGGCAGGGGTTCTAATTTCTTACCAATTGTTATCTTGTTTTTGTAATAGAACGCTGCACACCCAAGTTTTAGCAGGTCCTATGGCTAAAGCTAAAAGACTTATCATACACTTAGGTATGGTCATTTGATAAAACCCTTGCTATAGGAATGCAAACAGATGTGATGTGTGCAGTTTCCATGTGATTCCCATGAACTTAATCTGCTTGGCATTCATTTCACCTTCCATTCTTTTCTACTGATTGTCGACTGGAGACTCCAGTAACTGCTAGTTTAGAAGCAGAGAGGGAAACTGCTTCTGGAGGAGAAGTTACTGCCAAGTTGATTCCCTGGATGAAGACATGTAGAGCTGTCTTTGATGACTTGTCTACCAGGACAATTGCATGGAAGAGAAATAAACTTCTGTATCACTTAAGCACATATACTGAAAACAGTTTTATTAATGAATATGATTATATTGCAAATTACAAAGTTAAGCATTATAATGTTTTTATTCTCTAAAATTAGCTTCCCTATATAAGTAAAATATAAATGAGCTAATTTTCTTTAAATATCAGAAGCCTAGAAAAGAGTAATTTGTTATGAGTACTCAAAAATGGCATAAATTTTGGTTGTTTTTTTGTTAATGCAGTATTATAATCATAGATACTTTTATACTGTAAAATATTACTCATTCAAATGAATATGAATGAAATAAGTGACTTCATTTATTTTTAACTAACCATTTACCATGTAAGGAACAGTGAGATTATTGAGAGACTAAAGTTGCTAGTTATGGGGCTGGAAAGATATTTGTGGGACTGTGTTTTACAATATTATGGAGAGGGGAAAAAATGACCAATTGATATCAGTATTGGGATTTTTTATTCATAATTATTGTAAACTACTTGTAAGTAATAAGCAAGCCCATGCTTGTATTGTCAATTTAAAAATGTATTGGAAATTATAATGGGTTAGATATTATATGAGTCTTTGAAATTAAACTATTCCATGAGTACATTAATGACTAAATTTCTAAAGATAAAACTTAAATGGTTGGATTTTTTTGGTTTGACTTTTCTATATGTGGTTACATGTGATGTTTAGCTTTTTGTTAATACTAGATCTACCAATGATTTTTTTTTTTTTTTAGATAAACAAGCCTGTAGTTTATCTAAACTACATTGATTCTGGCTTCAATTACCCTAACATTTAATTGGTTAAAATACCATGAACAAAATACTTGTGTTTCTCCAGTAGATCATGGGTTGGAACTTTTTCTAAGGTAAACAGCATAAACAATATATTACCTCTTGACACATCTTAATAGTACATATAATTAAAATGTTAAATGCCACCAACTACACTTTATAAATTATAGCTAATGCACCTTTAACCAAAGAGGAGCTCACCTGTAGAGCATATTTAAAGCCTGTTTCCAAGTGTTCTTATGTCCTCAAGGAAAAGACAGGTTGAAGTAATGATACTATTGGAACTGCACATAATCAGCTCCTATAAAAACATCTAGTCCTGCTTCCAATTATGTTAATTCATTGCAGTGGGCTGTGCATTTCAATCGCCAAAAGGTTCAGTGCCTCTAGGAAACCCCTTGGCAACACACAGGCAGTCCCCAGGAAAGTATTTAACAAATCCTTTTGTGATGCATGAGAGCTTTAAAGCAGTAATAAACCAATCTCTTTACATTGATAAATTTCTCTTATGTCAATGAGGGCTTTGCTGTGACTGAAGACTAAGGATTTTTCTTCTCCAGTTCAGTCTCCAGAAGAATCTCAAATAATGTATAACAATAGAAACATTCATTTTCAATGTCTGGAGCCACTAAAGAGCAAGAGGATCATAATTCACAGTGAAACAACAGTTTAGCCCGAACCACCCAATTTCAGTCCTTTGAAATGCTAGTGGTACTCTTTCTGCAGCATTTTGTATTTAAATATGTCACTGCCCGCATTCTTATTCACTTACAAGAGTGCTCAAAACACATTTGTTGTGTTGTAAAAACAGACACATTACAGTCCTCTTGCTTTGTCAATAAAGCTCCTTTCCTAATAAAAAGGTTGATCTTTTAAGTCCAGAGCAAAGGCTTTAGAACAGAATTTTACTGAAGCAGAGCGGAATTACACGTGGAAACTCAGAAAGAATATACTTGGCAGAACTGTAAGCTTAGTACGAGTATTAACTCCCTGTCTGATGTAATTCTCTGCTTTGAAATAAGTGGAGGATATAGTTAGGATTTTTTTTTCTAAATATGACACCATTTATTAGTGACAAATATACCCAGTGTTATCAGAGAAATATATTCTGAGGGGAGCATCTATAGAAAGACATAGAATGCCATGAAAAAGTACATTAAAGTTTATAACTCAGAATCATGACTTAATTAAGAATTGTAGTCTGCAGCAGATCTTTAGCAAACCTTGACTTTTTTTCAATTTTCCAGACTGATGGTGCATTGCAGTAGAGAAAGCCTGGCAAGGGCTGTCCTACTGACTTTGAAATTGTTATAACATTTTAAATATTCCAATTTAAAAAAATAGTATAGGGCTTTAAAATACATGATTGAAACTATATTAGGCAGAAATTTTGATGTGTGTAAATTATCAATGCTTTACAGATATATTATTAATATCTTACTCTATTCTAAGAATGTTTGATCAATGTTTAAAAGAATCTACAAAATAATGGCCCTTAAATTGAACTGAGACCAGATCTTTTTTCTAGTTAAATATTACTTTTCCTTTCAATGTCATTATTGGTCATGGATAAGCTTAAAGATATCCAGTCTAATTTGATAGACCATATACATGTTGATAGTGGGCTCATCCAGCCTCTTCAATACATTCTTGTACTTCTCTTATGAAAAGTGGTGTAAAGCATATATCTATGACATATATACACACTTATGCCATATACCAGTATCTATGCACACATACATGCTGTTGAGATTTTAAACTCTGTCTTATATTACATAAATTATAAATCATTTTCTAATATATAAATAAATGACATTCAAAATATTTCTGCTAAACACATAATATATAAAAGAGTTTATATTACTAGAAATGAAATTGCATCTCCCCCCCGACCAAAGAGCTCAGAACCTATTGAGGCAATGGAATCTATAAATAGGTCATTTTAATAGACTATAAAATATTGTAATAAAGGTATTTCCTGAAGTTCATAGACTCAGAGATGAAGGACACTCAAATCAAGTCTGAAGTACAGAGGTTTTTCTGGAGGAAGTGATACTTTTGTTGGCTCTCAGAAGATGCTTAAGTGTGAATATTATGTTATGTGAAGAGCAGGAAGTTTTCTAGGAAAGGCTATGTAATAGGTATTGATTATTATTATTACAACCATTAAAATTATGTTTAATTTTCTGTATAAATATAGCAGGTCCTACTATAAGAGGGCCCCAGGTGAATTTTTTTGGGGGGGGAGGTCAGGCAATATACACCAAAATATAATTTATTCAAATGAAAACCCATTATTCCTAATCTCTAACCATTGTCAGTTACTTTTTTTTTTTTGCCAAAGCTGCTTAGCTGATAGATTTTGGTTGAATATTGCCCGTTCTCACTTTTTGTTTTTTCTTCTTAAGTAGCAGTAATCTTAATGACCTTGATGGAATTTTTCAAATTATCCCAATTATTCAGCAAAACCCTAGAAATAATGTTGCACGCAGTCATAAGAAATATTTTTTCCTCTTTAATCTAAATTTAATCTAAATTTAACTCGTGATACTCCAAATTTATTGTTACTCATGTAGCTTTAAATAAAACTGATTGTGACATACCTAAGTATATTGACAAACAGGAATCATTTTCTGGAGGAATAGTTTGATAATTGCAGAATTGTTCCAAGGAGCATGCAACTTGTTTAAGTAGAAAACACTAAGAATCTGAAGAATGTTGCTTTGAAATTTCAAGTGTGGCTAGACTTTACTTTTGAATATAAGTGTAAAGGTCACTGCTGTCAAGAAGAATGAAATGTAGAAACTATCTGCCATATAGATTTGGTGTAGAATCATGAAATATTGAATTGTAAAATTTTAAAACAGACTTATGAGTGAATACTTCCATGTAATTCCACTGCCTTAAATATTGTAAAAACTTGCTGAGATTTTAAAGTTTCCACATTTAAGAGGGTATAGAGGTAAGAATAGAAATTATTACCAAAATTTTACTTTACTGCTTGCTGAGTATAATCCTGTTTGAAATTTATTTGAAAGAGATGATTTTTTTTTTAACCACAGAGCATTTCCTCAATGGTGGTCCCTCTCAAGTTATATTGACATGATTTAAATCTTTTAATTCTGAAAATATTATTGAGAAAAGAAGTGTGTTTAACTTCACTTATAATTTCACATTTAAAAATGATATGAGTAATACATGAGTGATATCAGTAAAAAATAATTTTAATAGATCAGGAGTAAATGGTGAGAATTCCTTTTTTTATCACCCATTCTAAGTCAATACTCAGAGACAAGCACTGCTAACAATTGTTTCATGCAATTAGATATTTCCTTTGTATTTATAAATAATATATATATCTATTTTTGCCATATTGTATATTTGTAAAGTATTAATAAGCTATGAATATATGATATATTAAAGGTAATATATAAATAATTTAAGGGTATGGTTTTGTTTATATGTATTTACATCTATAAGATCATATGTGTATATTATTTAGTGATTGCATTTTTAAAAGTATATTACACACAGCACAGCATAATGCAGAAATAATAATTGATCAGTTCATTGTCTGTGTAAGAACCACCCAACTCAAGATACAGAACATTACTAGCATGTAAGAAGTTCCTACTGATGCCTTCGTCCAATGAATCTGTACTTCTTTCTTTGTAAACTCAATCAAGACTATGACTTCTAACACCATAGGTTAGTTTTGCATGTATTTTAAATTAAATTGATAGTTTTACATCTGGTTACATTCATAAACATTATATAGGGGAAATGAAATCTTATTTTGTATGATATTCATTAATTTTATTGATTATAAAGTCCAAAACAATATACTCTTTCCATAACTGATGAGCTTTGAGTCGAAGAATAATGCATGAACATCCTTGTTGTATGTTTTTGGTACACACGGGCTTGCATTTTGTTCATTGACACTTAGGAGTAGAATGCCGAGTTATATGCATATGCCCATCTTTAGCAGATAATGTCCAAGGGTTTTCCAAACCAGAAGTACCAATTTGAATTTCTACCAGCAATACAGAAGATTTGCTAATGCCCTACATATCTTCTGCCATTTAATATTGCCATTCCTTTTAATTCTATTTATTCTGATTGGTATACAATAGTACATAGTTTTTGTTTTCATTTAAATTTTCTAATGAAAAATAAGCATTTCTAATGAGATTGGGTATTTTATTTATTTTTAAAAATATTGTATTGAGCATGCTACTACAGTTGTCCCAATCTGCCCCCTTTGTTCCCCTCCACTCAGCACCACCTCTTCCCTCTGGCAACCCCCACTCCCTTAGCTCATGTCCATGGGTCATGCATATAAGTTCTTTGACTCCTCCATTTCCTACACTGTTCTTAACATCCTCCTGCCTATTCTGTACCTACTTTTTGTACTTTTTAATTCCTGTCTTTTTCCCCCTATTCTCCCCCTAACCCTCCCAACTGGTAACCCTCCAAATGATCTCCATATCTATGATTCTGTTTCTGTTCTGCTTGTTTAATTAGTTTGTTTTTTAGAATCGATTGTTGTTATTTGTGTATTTATTGTCATGTTAATGTTCCTTATTTGATCTTTTTTGTAAAGAAGTCCCTTTAACATTTCATATAATAAGGGCTTGGTGATGGTGAACTCCTTTAGCTTTACCTTGTCTAGGAAGCGCTTTATCTTCCTTTCCCTTCTAAATGAACTTCACTGGACAGGGTAATGTAGGCTGCATGTACTTGCTTTTCATCACTTTTAATACATCTTGCCAGTCCCTTCTAGCCTGCTAAGTTTCTTTTGAGAAATCAGCTGATAGTCTTATGGGAACTCCTTTGTAGGTAATATCTGTTTTTCTCTTGTTCCTTTTCAGATTCTCTCTTTATCTTTAACTTTTGGCATTTTAATTATGATGTGTCTTGATGTAGTGCTCTTTGGGTCCAACTTGTTTGGAATTCTCTGTGCTTCCTGGACTTGTATGTCTATTTCCTTCATCAAATTAGGGAAGTTTTCTGTCATTATTTTTTTCAAATAAGTTTCAATTTCTTCTCTTTCTCTTTTCCTTCTGGAACCCCTGATTTGAATGTTGTTACATTTGAAGTTGTCCCAGAGGATCCTTAGCCTATCCTTGTTTTTTTGGATTCTTTTTTTTTCTCTTGCTATTCTGAGTGAATGTTTTTCTCTTCCTTATGTTCCAAATCATTGATTTTATTCTTGGCTTCATCCACTCTACTGTTGATTCCCTGTGTATTTTTATTCATTTCACTTAGTGTAACCTTCATTTCTGCCTGGGTCTTTTTTATGCTATTGAAATACCTAATGAGTCCCTTGAGCACCCTTATAACTCATGTTTTAAACTTCACATCCAATAGTTGCCTATCTCCTTTTTGTTTACTTTTTTCCCGGAGTTTTATTCTGTGTATTTATTTCTATGTATTATGCAGCGTGCTTTGATCTTCTATCTTAGTAGCTTGGCCTGATGTAGAAAAGTGCACAGTAAGTTGGTGAGGTGGAACCTGAGGTGATCACCAGTGTGGGGCAGCCCATGTGAACCGGGTGGATGGCGTCTCATATGGTGCTGCCTGTCGCTCTGTGGCTCCGTGTGAGGCAGGGCTTGGAAGAGGAACAATGGCTGCTGCCTGACCTCTAGAGTTTTGTCTGGGAGGAAGCTGTCCCCCTGCTCTCACCCTCATGACAGACACTGTAGCTTCTCCCCATATGCCAGGATGCCCTTCAAGCTGCTGCCCCAGTGCTTGAACCCAGAGGGAGTAAGTCTGAGTAAGTGCTAAATATGTTGTGGGGACGCTTGAAGAAGAGATGCCTGAGAATCCTGTAGTTTCTTCCACTGCTCCAACTCCCACTGTTTTTTATAGCCAGAAATTATGGGGACTTATCTTCCTAGTATTGGAACCCTGGGTTGTGTGGTATGGTGTGGAGTTGGGATCCCTTGCTCCCAAGATATCCCTCTCAATTTTTGTCCACTGCCCATGGGTGTGGGACTAGCCTATTGTATGTCTTCGTGTCTCCACCCATCCTACTCATCTGAATGAATGTGACTTTAATTCCTGGTCATTTGACTTCTTTACAGCTTGATGTTCTGACAGTTCTGGGTGATAGTTGTTTTGTAGTTTAGTTGTAATTTTTGCTGTGGTTGTGTGAGAACCTGTTTACCTAATCCTCTCCCTGACCATAAGTCAAAGTTGAACATTTTAAATTGCATTTATTAACCATTCGTGTGTGTGTATTATTTTTAAAGAATTTCTGGCAAGTCTATTTACCATTTTAAAAAGGTTATACCTTATTATTGATTTGTGGGAACTTTATCAAAGGGATTTTCTGTTTACCTTTTTTAACCCAAGTTCATAAATACAATATTTTTAAAATACCTACAATCTGAATTGTCATTTATAGTTAACATTAAAGTCCACATATTTATTTAATTATTTTTATGTGACATAAAATTTATATAACAAAAATTATCTTTGAAAGTGTATAATCAGTAGCTTTTAGTATGTTAATGAAGTTATATAACTATCACCTCTAGTTTTGGAACATTTTTATCAACACCCTCCAAAACCAGTTAATGATTAAGAGTCATTCATTTTCTCCTCCTTCCCAGTGCCTTGCATAATTAAATTACACTCCCTCTTTTTGGACTTCTCTATTCTGGACTTGTCTATTTCATACAAATAGAATTATACAATCAGTGGTATTTTGTGTTCAATTTCTTTTTTTTAGCATAATAATTTCAAAGTTCATCTATGATGTAGTGTATTTTGGTATTTATTTTTGGTTGTTGTTCAATATTATTTCATTGTGTGGTTAGGTTACAGTTTGTTTATTCATTCACCAACTAATGGACATTATTCTTTCCACCTTTAACTATTATGAATAATGTGGCTATGAAAATTACTGTACACATTTTTTGCTTACATATGTTTCCAGTTCTTCCAGGTATATAGCTAAGAATGGAATTGCTGGGTAAAACTGTAACTCTAAATTTAATATTTGAAGACTGCCAAAATATTTTTAAAAGCAGCTACACTATTTGCATTCCTAGCATAAATGTATGAAGGTTCCAATTTCTCCACAACTTTACCAACATATGCTACTCTTTGTCTTTTTGATTACAGTTATCCCAGTGGGTATATGGTACATTATATACATAAACTGGATATAGATATAGATGATATACATAGTAATATACATATACACATACATATACACATACATGAAAACCAGAAAATCGTTGCTGTTGCCAAGACAACAATAATGCAATGATCAATGTAATCTGAGTTAGAAAGGGAGAGAAATAATGACAAAATCATAAAATCGAATGCTTAATACGTTTAAATGATGCCCCTAATGTCAACTGTCAAATCAATAATTTACTGGCAAAACTAGGACTCATAGCTCCTTTATAGAAGTTAATTTCAACTTAATTTGCAAAATCCTCTTTGTCTTTGTTTAGCAAATGCTAAAGCTTGCCACATTTAGCTTACCAACCCTCAGAATGGTATCTTACTATGTCACACTGTAACCAAAACATTTTAATGTTGTTTACTAATTAGGTGTTTTCCTAAAGTGTTCACAACTCCCTAATCCTTTCCCTTTAGAGTTTCTTTCCATGCAGTGCTGTCAACTGGCAAGACTGAAAAGGTAGTTTATATGTATGAAAAATTGGGCATTGATACTGGTCATGAGCAAACCAGCAACAGAAATGGCTTGAGAGACAAATGACAAAGAAGTTCTTTAGACAGTAGGTTAAACAAATTTCTTTTCATTCATAGCTAAATTCTTCTGTATACACTCCAGATCTCTGTATCAATTATTTATCTCTTTTATAGTCACAACAATGACAGAACTATACAACTGCCTTGTTGTTCTTATATTTTAAAGTAATTTGTACTGTGAGGTATGTTCTTTCTGACCCAAACAAGTTCTTGTTGACAGAATCTTCTACTGACTAAACACATATTTAATCAAAATGATTTTTAATTAAAATCTTCAAATTATTTCTAAAGAAACATGGCCATGTATTGAACCACTGGCAAGTTCCTTTTCCTATGTATTATTTAAGTTCACAATTACTTCTTATAGAAATGTTAACTTTTCTCACCAATCAGAGATATCTTTGAAGTATAAATTATTTTTATTTTCTTGTGAGAATTATATTTTCTTTTGCTTTCACCAGACATCGTCTGCTGATTTGCTGATTATCTGCCTACTTTTTGTGATTTATCATAGCAATCTATTCCCGGCTCAGCATGGCTGCCTACAGAGTTTTGTAAGACTTCTTCAATCTGCTTCTTCAGCCAGCTGAAGGAAAGCAATCAAAATCAGGGCTGCTGCCCTCTCTTCTCATAGAGTCAGATAAGAGCTTAGTGTCTCACCTAGAAGTCTTAACGCTTGGTGTTGTTGCAGGCAGTTTGAGATAACTCTCCACCTGTTTTAGGACTTCTACCTTTTATTTTATTTTTATTTTTTGGTATATTTTATTGAGTATGCTATTACAGTTGCCCCATTTTCTTTCTCTACTTTATCCCCTCCTCCCTGCACCCCATCCCATCATCCCTACAGGGCTTCTACCTTTTAGAAGTTTGACATGTTTATATTTAAGTTTTATCAATCAAAATAACTCTGGTGTTTATTTTCATCATATGTTACCTTGTTAGTGGGCTTAAACTGAGAATAAATGGTGAATGATGGTTATTCAAACCAGTTCTACTGGAATTTAAAATACATGTGATCAGTAATGCTGTTTTTTGAATAATTAAAAATAAGACAAAAATTGAGCAGGAAAAATAAAAGTAGGTTGATCATAAATTACATTTATTTTAAAGAAATAATTATAACTATGTGTGTGTGTATATATATACACACATATACTTTAACTGACATGTTATAAATTAAATAGAATGTCAGAAATCACTTATCCAGAATGATCTATCACTAGTTAATTCAGTAGCTAGCACAAGAAGACACCAGTCAGAGGATACGATTGAGCAAGGAATCTTTGTAGTCTTGATGTTACTAAATTTTATATTTTAGTGTTGGGAAATTTTGAGCTATTTATTCTACTCAAAACTAAAATTAAATAGTTGGAAAATATTAACAGCTATTGGATACTTAGTATAAAATATTGTTCAATTGATTTTCCTTGGACATGTTGGGAACCTTCGTAAAAACATATAATTTACAAATGTACGTTATGATATTATTTAATATCCAAATGATATTAAAATAAGTCCATATAAGAGCCTTAGTCAGTTTGGTCTGCTATTTTTAAGACTACCATAGACTGCATGACTTAAGCAACAAATATTCCCATAGTTCTGGAGTCTGGGAAGTCCAAGATCTGCTGGTAAATCAGGTATCTATTTGATAGCTCATTTCTTGGTCTAAAGGTGTCCTCCTTCTCCTTCTTCTCCTTATATCCTCACATGGAAGTGGGAGAAAAAGGGAGATCCCTTCTCTCTTCTATAAGGGCGCTAATCTCATTCATGAGGGCTCCACCCTCATGATCTAATTACTTTCCAAGGATTTCAACATATTAATTTGGGGTGGGGGGTGGTAATGATCTAGGAATGGATTGATCTTGAGGTTCAAAAACTTAGATACTTTTAAAATACTTTATTTCATCAAATTAAATATATTGTTGATATGGTTCTGTCTACCTGTATTTGATTTTTTAAAAATCTTTGATAGGTTGCATTGTATTTTCATACTTTTTGTGTCACTTAAATTATTCTAATCCACACATGAGATTTGCTTTTTTATCCATCAACAATGGTCCCAAAACAATAACAGAAAATACTTCTACAAAGTACACTGATAGATATTTTCAAATTCATCAGCTTTAGATGATGATCCTTTGAGAGTCTTGTGATAGCTAATATTAGTATTAAACTTAAAAATGGATTATTTGATCTAAAATGTACATTAATAAATATACAGTAAAATAAATTTATATGAATTATTTTGAAATGTCTTTTATTATCAGGTGAATTTTTATAAGAAATTCAAATAACATTGTACACTGAGTAAAGCAAAATAATTTTGGAGAATGATTTTGTGTGCAAGAAAGAGCAGAGCAGAGCAAAGGGTACAGAGCCTGGAACTGAACCTGAGACAAAAAGGGCCAAAATAATTATGGAGAGATTTTTAGGGTTCTCGAAGAGTTTGTCATGAGGATGTGGGAAAAGAAAGTTGATAATTGAAACCCATGTGATAAGTGTTACAACAGAGGTATGGCTGCAGAATGGAAATAAAGTGGGATGTGGGCTTTGGGCCTTAGAGGAACACACATTTTCATAATACACAACATATTCAAGGAGCAGGTACATTAGTAGGGTCACAGTATTTAATCCTTATAAAATATTGTTCATGTTCATATTTAGTTGCTATACACAGATTTCTTGGGTGTTAATCATGACTCTTGAACTGATATAGCAGTTGTTAACTGATGCAAATAACAAAACTCTTCATTAATATCCTCATCTTAAAATGTGGGCACAAAAATTTTACCTAACTCACAGAGCTCTGTGGTTGAATTTATTGACATATAAAAAGCATTTTGAATAGCCTGGTACCTACAAACGCTCAATACATGTTGGACATCTGTCCTACTTAACACATACCTAGTTTCTAAAATGGTGATTTTCACAAAGTAGACACTCAGTTAACATCTCTTGACAAAGCAAATAAAATGAATAAATGACCAAAAATAAAATTTTAAAGTCAATATTTAATATCTACTTTCCTCTAATTAAACCAAACCACCCATATCAGTATCATTTTTAAACTTCTAGCACTTCTTAGCCACATGCCTCATCAACTTGGGAACTACTGTCACCACCACAAACACTTCATCTAGGTGCTATACCCATCCTAACTGGCTCTGGTATAATATCTAGCAAAAATTTACCCATTAAGTGAAAGACTTATCTATAAATTTTGAACTCTGTAGTGGTTTTCACACTTAAAAAGAGTTATGCAACTTTTTCATTCCCTGAAGTTAAGGCAGGTAACATGGAACACAGTGGAAAATATTGCAGCCAGATATGCCAATCAAAAGTATCTCATATGATGGTTAAGTCAGGAAAAAACAACTTTGAAAGGGTAACAGTAGCCACCCTTTATTTTTATTTTTAAAAATTTATATTGTGTTTGTTTTCCATTACCATCTAGCCCTCTTACATCCCCCTCCGCCCCACAGTCACCCCACTGTTGTCCATGTCCATGAGTCCTTTTGCCTTTTTGCCTATTTTAGAAAAGAGAGATTACCCTGATTACCTAAATGGGCCTAATGTAATCAGGTGTCCTTGAAAGGAGAAGAGAAAAGAAAATAAATTAAATACAATGTAAGAGAAGAGGAAAATAGAAGGATGAGGAATAAGAGGTTGGAGAGATTCAGAGAATGAAATGAAATTCTACCAACAACCTGAATTATCTTCTGTCCAGTTTTCCCCAGAACTTCCAGAAATAAATGCTGCCCTGACAACACCTTGCTTTTAGTTTGTGAGATCTAAACTATTCCACACACTGTGGAATACATGATAATACAATGCATGGTTTTCAGCTGCTAAAATCTGTGATAATCACTGACAGCAACAGTAAAAAACTGATACAATGGTACCAAAAAACTATTATATCAAACTGAAAGACTTGTAGTTGATTTGACTGATTATAGACATACAATTTTCCAAGGGATAAGTCTATCTCCATTTCTTGGTAAAGTAACAAAGACCATACATTTTCATATGCCTGTATGTTCACATTGGCACTCTCATCAGTCCAAGGGGTGATATTTGAATTTCAAATTAAAAGAAAAAGTGAGTCTGGAAGGAACAACTTTTATTTTTTATATAGTCTTTGGTAATTCTGAGATGGAAAATTTAGTTGTAATAAAACTACTGTGGAAAATATAAATAAGTACAGGAGTCATGATAATGATAGAAATGCATGCTGTATTTGAAGATTTTATGGAAACCAGTGACTTAATTAGCATCATGGTTGTGTTTTGTTTTGTTTTGTTTTATGTTTTTTTGGGCGAGGGCACTAATCATCTTTGACTTATCCAAAAACGATATGAAACTGGGTTCTCAGCCTCAGCAGTATTGACATTGTATATTGAATAATTATTTAATGTGGAGATTATCTCCGGCACTGCAGGGTGTTTGGCAACATTGGGCCACTAACGACTGAACGCCTCTAACACACCTCCTAGACACACACCCCAGTTTTGTAACCAAGACATCTCCAGACAGTTCCATATGTTCTCTGGAAAAATATCACCTCTGGTTGAAAGTCACTTTTCTGTATTATTATGAGGGTTATATAATTTAGTAGAAAGTGCAAATATGGTCCAGGAAATTAAGGAGGCCACTAATATTAGGTTATCATTGATCTGGAAAGCAAAACAAAATATAAAAGTCTTTTATTCAGCTGTATTGCAGAGGAAAGTGAAATTCTATTTCACCCTTACATGGTTAGGTATGCAATAAATTTTCATGATGTTGCTTCAAAGATACCTATTGTAATAATGATAGTATCATGAAATGTACTAAACTGCATTGATGCTATAACTCTTAAGTTCATAAAAAATAGTATTTAAATGAATGGTAGTTCAAAAGACAGAGTAGAATCAGCATATAATAACATAAAGATTCAAGGGCTTAAATAACAAAGGAAAAAAGAGATTACTTAGGTTGGAGCTACTGATTTATGACTATTTGTAGGCACTCCATTAGTCATCTCAGATTGCCCTAGAGAAGCACCATAGACTGGGTAGCTCAGAAAACAGAAAGTTATTTCTTACAATTCTGGAAGCTGGGAAGTCTAAGATAAAGATGCTGGTCAATTTGGTTCCTGGTGAATGCCCTCTTCCTGGCTGGCAGATGATTGCTTTCCCTCTGTGTCCTTACATGGTGTTTCCTCTGTGGAAGAGAAAAAGAGCAAGTTCTCTGGTCTGTTCTTATAAAGGCACCCCATTAATATGTCCTCATCTAGTCTTAATTATCTCCTAGAGGTTCCATCTCTAAATGCAATCATATTGGGAGGTAGCGCTTTAACATATGGATTTGAGGGGAACATGACATTCAGTCCATAATGGTGACTGCAGATGTGCTGACATCACTTTGAGGGAAATGAGCTGATGTTCTGGGTGTTCTTATAAAGGCTTTCTCATAAGGAAGTCACTGATCAACAAAGCTCTATAATTAAATTGAACTGGAGGCATTGAACAAGAAATTACTACATGCTCCAAAAGCACAATTCTGTCTCCTTCTGAGATATATTTTTAATTTCATGCCATAGAATACGCAGTGATTGTCAGCATTTGATGTTTTGTCAACTGCAAATCAAAAGGTAAATGGTATGTATATGTGTGTGTGTGTGGGGGTGTATATAAAACTAATCAGAGGGAGAGAAACATCAATGTGTGGTGGCCTCTCACATGCCCCCTACAGGTGACCTAACCAACAACCCAGGCATGTTCCCTGATTGGGAATCAAACCAGCAACCCTTCGGTTTGCAGGCCAGCGCTCAATCCACTGAGCCACACCAGCCAGGGTCAAGTGACTTTTCAAAAGAGACAGCAAAAAAATTGCCAAACAAAGAGAAAGCAAGTCTGCTGAAATAGTCAAACTACATGCTGTCTGCTTACGCTTGCTGTGTTCACTGAAAATAATAACCCACAGATGGTATATAGCATCGTGGTCATATGGTCAGAAAAAAATGAACACAGAACAAAGAGATTATCTAAAGTTCTTTGATATTGGGATAAGAAATGTAAAAGTGTAGTAGTCCTGTCAGTCGAAGTTTATATAGATAATGTGTATGAACTCCGTCTGCTCCTAAAGAAACCCTAGTGTTGGAAATAACTTTGGGGAAATTCTGAGATATTATTATTTATGAGAATAACATTCATTAAGATTGGAAGACCACTGACCAGATAATCACAGGAAATAAAATCTAGGTGTCATTTTAACTAGTTTGGAGAATCTATCTCATCAAGTTATAACTAATATATTTGAAAATAAGTAGTGGAAGAGGAATAAAAATCTAATAAGGCAGAGAGAGGGTCTAGAAGATTTTTTTTATTTCAGAAATTAAAGTTGGTGATAGGATTTCCAAGATAAGGAGAAGTTTTATACATTTGGATTACAATATTAAATTTTGGTACCACTGGGCTAGAACTCAAACATTAAAATAATCCTGGTTATTAAGGAGATTTTCCTTATAATAATGGAAACAAAATCAGATCTGTGTAGTCTGGAATCCTAGAATATGAAACTAAAAGAAAAAAGAATTATGGAAAAGGTATAAAACTTAGAATAATTGAAATTAAAAAATAAAAATACAGCATTCATTATAGGTTCCTAGTTTAAGTAGCCTGAATAAATATTTATGTTAAATATGCAATTAGTAAGAATGATCCAGATTGTAGATCAAAGGCTAATGCCCATGGGCAATCAATGGTCTGTAATTAATGAAAGCTACTTTGAAACTCATTTCTGTACAGAACTCTAGTTTTATAATCAGTCACTGGTTGTGACCCCAGAAATATTTTGGAATGTAATCACTGAAACTTGGCCCCTTTTGTATGTATATTCCACTTTCTATCTAGTATAAGGATAAAAAAAAAGGGGGGGTGGAAATAAAGCAAATTACTTATATGTTGAATTGTACTGATAGTAGTATAATTATAAATGTAGTACTGTAAGACACAATGCATGTGGAATGAACATTCTGATGATGTTGACGGTGTAACTGATTTATACTGATAACTTAAAATGATAACCCCTATAGCGCTCCCCACCATATAAAAAACAAATGTCCAAGTTACACATGACTAAAGATTATGCGCAAATCAGCAAATCGATTTACTTTTAAAGCAATGCATGTTCTTCCAAAAAAAGATGAGGAAGAGATTATTCAGTTGCTTAAACAATATGAAACTCTCTAACGGAGTGTAGAAAACTATGGTTTATTTACCTGATACTGTTTTTCCAATCTAATTACCCTACACGATATTACAAGTAGGAATTGCCATGGTAATAAAAAACAAAGTTTGGGATGTTAACAGACATATAATTATTGTCGTGGAAGGTTTACAAAGAAAAAAGATGATGCAAGAAGGTGACTTTAGGACATTTCTGACAAGGAGGTGTATTTAAAGTACTGGAATTTTAGGGCCTTAGGAGACTTATTCTTACTTATGAAGGAACCTCTGGGGAAACCACAGAGGCTCCCACCTGCCATTGAAACTAGCCTAAAATATCTGCTCAGCACAGTGCTCTTAGTTGTACAGACAAGTTCCCATGCTGGTGTGTAGGATGTGGACAAGCCCAGAGAAAGATATAGTTATACCCATTATGTATTACACTGATATAATATATAACTGATTTATGACTGCATTCGCTCTATGCCCTCACTTGTTGGAGAGTGGCCTCAAGGATTTAACCCTCTCTTTTCAATGCATCAGTTAAAGAATGTGACGTTATTTACTGTTATAAACTTGTAAAATCAACATTTGACTTCCAGGATATGGAGAAATGACATCACTAGCTGGGACTGTGCTGTTTTGTTCACTGTGCTATAGAGCCTCCATCTTTGTAGAGTGTGTAAAGATAAACCATTGTACCTTTTATCCTATTTAAGACACATGTTTAATTTATCTCACAGTTGGTGTCTTTTCACCATTTATCGCCTACATGAAAATAATTTATACACATATAGAAGGACTCAGTGACCAGTGGCCTAGAAAAAGAGGGACTTTCAGAAAAGAATATAAGAGAAAGTTTAAGGCAGCCAAATAGTTGAAACAACTGAATTCATAAAGCAATCAGAGGCCTATAATAGACAGTAGACAATTTTACTAGGTTAAAAACAACAGCAGTAAGTAAAAACTTGAGTTATTGAGAACAGGGTTTTGCCAAATACAATTATAAATCTTTTATCTGTATGAGTTAACGTAGTCCTCATGTGTGAGAATCACCTAAGCGACCACCCCCACGGAGTCTCCTTCCCTTTAGGTTGGCAGAGCCTTTGACTTGTGGCCAACCAGCAGAACTAGCGGAGGACAGCCCCTCCTATGATTACTTTAGCCTAGGTGAGATTGCCTTTTGGCAGAATTAAGAGATCCTCCAGCTGACCTTGAAGGAATAAGTTGGCATATTATCGGTGAGCCTACGAGAGAGCCTGCGAGACGCTTTCCTGGCAAGGAATAGCCAGTGCTCCTCAGTCATTAAGAGCAGTTTTAGGGTGACTGTCAGCAAGAAAAAAAGGACCTCAGTCTCACACGCACAGACGCTGAATTCAACTAACAATGACATGAGCTTAGCAGAAGACCTCAAACTCCAGTCAGGAATGCAGCCTGGCCAAAGTTTTGATTGAAACCTTATGAGACCCTGAATAGAGAGAAGACCAATGTCCGGACTCCTGACTCACAGAAACGATCAAGATAGTAAATATATGTTGATTTGATCTACTAAAGTTGTGGTGATGTGTAACAAAACAATAGACAATTAATGCATTTTAAAACAATCCTGTGAATTTATTACTATCATTTCTTGTTATTTCACATAGGAATACTGAAGTATAATTGATTAAATAATTTCATGAAGTTTACACAGTAAATTGTGGAAATAGGATTTGAACACAGGTAATACCTAATACAAAAATAAGAACATCTGTCTATTACCTTGACTTCACATATATAAAACTAGAATTCATTATTAAATAACAGGAGCTGATGTTAGTCTACTAATCTATTTTGACCTCTAAATGACTATGAATTATTTTCTGTTTCCCCAATTTTTATATCTCTATATATTTTTGCAATAAACTCCTTTTAATTATATTAACCAGAAAGTGGTTTACTTCTCCCATTTCCCTCACCCCACCCCCGACTCAGTGAGTTAGGAACATCTATGGGAAGGGAAACTTATGTTTTGCTTGCTTTCCATTACTACAGTAAGACACACCTTGGGTAAGGTAAAGGAATCCACACATTGCAAATGGAATTGTTGGGGGGTTGGGGGAGCAACCTAATGATCTAAGAATTTTATTTCATCCCTTAGCTTCTAATATAAAGTCCTGGTATTATGGATAAATGACACAATGTGATTTAATTTTAAGATCTAGTTTACCCAGCAGGTTTTAGGTAAAGCTAACATATTACGACAAACACAGTAAGAATGAACCAGATTATTTCCATTTTAGAGGTCCATTTAAACTGTTTAAATGTAACTAAACCAATAATTATTATTCAGTCACAAAGCTAAAATATTGACAGAGATATATACTAATTTATTATATCTAATTATAATTGATATTATTGGCATTTTGCTTGTATCCTAAGGGGGAAACTCAAATTAAATTTTATTTTTTCTTAATAATGAGTATTTTAAAGATTGTTGTCATAGTATCTTGCTACTCATTTCAAAATTCACCACCAGCTTTGAGGTTCAGGAGACGATGAGAGAATAATATTTCAGTATACAGACAAGTCTAAAGAGAAAAAGTGATTCCTTGGTTAATTTTTAATCTATCTATGATACTTTAAATGACTGGAAACAAAGCACAAATGCAACTTACTTATATGTATTAGAATTATTTAATATTTGAATATTTTATGGTCATACAATTAAAAAGGTTTTAAGATAATAATAACTTGGGTGGGAAGAGAAATTACCATTTGGTTCATCACCAATATTCCATTATGTCTCCAGTCCTCTTACCTGAAAACCTGCAGTCACAGATTATTCTTTAAAGATATTTATTACCTTCTATTATAGTGATACATGATAAAATATAAAATAATTACTTTCATATAACGTTGTGCTTAATACACTGTTTCTTCAAGGTTTATTAATGATTTTTCGGTACATATGTATACAATAGAAACATAAGTTTCCAGTATGCAATATAATAATAGTTCTTTCTGTGTGTAAGTACTGTACTGCAGACACTGAATACCCATAGTTAATTCTTCCTTATAATTTTCCAATGTTTTATGACGTAATAAAACAAGACTTATTTAGTCTATCCCAAATGTTCTGCTAATTATATACCAACTATAATCTAACAATAATACTAGCAAATATCCAAAGTCTCAGTAATTTGCCCAAACAGAAACATTGTATAACAAGAACCCTTCAAAGTCTACCTGGATTATTTCAGATCCATGCCTTGGCTCTGATCTAAACTGCCTTAGAGAAGAGTTTCCTCTTTGGTAGACTAGAAACAACCACAGTCACAACACAGTCAGCTGTGTGGTAAAATTGGGACATATCAAATTTGTTTGCTTTGGAGAGAGTTATTTCTTTTCAAGTAAAGTACTTTTAATAAGTTTTTTTCTGTTTATTTTAAATTTATGAAACAACTCAAGAAGAGAATTCAATTCTTTACCTGAACACAATTTTTTTTCTATGTATGATTCCTTTATATTTAGTCAATTCTTATATCTCTAGATATACATCTCCTTCAGGACAAGAATTATGTTGTGTAACAATTTTAATTTATTGCTTTACCTGCTGTAGTGTCTAGCTTGTATCAATACAGCAACCCTGCTTTCTTTCAATTCAATTTTGCATCCTTTCCATCATTTTGCTTTTAACTATCGGTATCTTTATAGTTAAAGCAGACTTGCTGAAGGCAGGACATAAGTGTGTCTTGCTTTTTTATTCAACCTGACACTCTCCCTTTTGATTGGGACATTTAGTCCATTTCAGTACAACATCATTATTATATGGGTACATTTATGTTTACCAACTTTCCATTACTTTTATATTTTTCATCTTTTTTCTTCTTTTCCTTTCCTATTTATACAGTTTTGATTAATTGCAGATTTTTATAAATTTATTTTACTTTCAATACTAGTTTACTAGGTTTTTTTTGGTGTTTTAGTGGTTATAGGATATTTGTCTTAGTACAGCCGGGTTAGCAGAGGCGGATTTAATGGCGGGCGCACCAGGCACACATGCTAGGCCTAGACTTCTGAAGGGCCCTGCAAAACCCCAACTTTACACTTTTTTCTAATGGCACCAAGTTTGGTTTCATATGTGCAATGCATATATTATATTCAAATTTTATTGGAAATAAAACATTAATAGTACATAATATTTTTTATTTATTGAAAATATGGTTAACGTGTATTTTTATTTTCACTGTCTCTCTCTTTTTCTTAAGGAGCCCAATATTTTCTTCTGTGTCCGTGGCCTCAACTGACCTTAATCCACCTCTGCACCTTAGAGTAAATTTTACTACTTCAGATATAATACACACATCTTGTTATCTTTCTATACCTACCTTCCCAAATGTTTTACTATTGTTGCCATATTTTTATTTCTCTATATCTTGTGAATGAACCACAAGACTGTGCTTGTTTGTTTTTTGGGGGTTTTTTTTTTTGGCTTTTGACTTTCGACTATGGTATATCTAGATGTGATTATCTTAAAGTTTCTTGTGCCTCCTGGATGTGTAGAAGATTGGTGTTTAGCATCAAATTTCAAATGTTTCCACCATTATATCCTTTCCATAGACTAAATATGTGTCCTCAAATTTGATGTGTTGAAATATAATCCCTAATGAAATCATATTTGGTGTTTGGCTGATGGGGTATGATTAGATCATGAGAACAGAGCCCTGGAAATAGGATTAGTGCCCTTTTAAAAGAGATTCCAGAGAGCTCAGTTATTTATTCCACCACATGAAGACACAGACATAGATAGCTGCCTGTGAAGTAGGAAGTCAATTTTCACCTGGACAGAATCTGCCGGTACCTTGATCTTGTGTGCCCCAGCCTCCAGAACTCTGAGAAATAAATTTCTGTTGCTTATGCTATTCAGTCCGTAGTATTTTGTAATAGCAATATGAGCAGACTAAGAACAATTATACATACAACTTATTGCTCCTTTCAATCCTCCGCTTGGACTCACATCACTCTGTATTGGTGTGTTTGACAGCATCCCATGGGTCTCAAGCTCTGTTCATTTGTCTTTATTTTTTTTCAGTTCTGGCTACCATTGAATTATGGCAAGTGACCTATCTTCAGATTTCCTGATTCTTTTTTCTGACAGCTCACACCACCTGTGCTTCATTCTTTGAGTGAACTTTCCATTTCTATTACTTTCCTTTTTAACTCCATGATTTTTACTTTTTTTCTTTTTATAATTTCTCTCTCTCTCTCTCTCTCTTTTTAAAGATCTCATTTATTTACTTTTAAAGAGACGGGAAGGGAGGGAGAACGAGAGGAAGAGAAACAGCAATGTGAGATACATCAATCGGTTGCCTCTCATATGCTCCCTGGGGATCTGGCCCACAAGCCCAGCAAGTGCCCTGACTGGGACTCTAACCTCTGGGCCAGAATAAACATCTCTCCCCTAGAGTTACATTTTTTCATAGCTTTTTATTCCTTTAAAAGGTTTCGGGTATTTATTATGTCTCTAATAATTTCCTATAAAAATTACTAGGTACTATAAAATAATATTTTAAGTAAATTATTACTTCAAGTTATACACACACACACACACACAAACTTTTCCAAATGTAGGCTTATTTTAAAATATCTACCATAAGATTTTTATGAGGGTCTTTTCCTTAATCAATTGCAGACTATGGTAAGTAGCAGGCAGGTGGACAACAATGTCTTTAGGTTACTCCTGCCAGGGCAAACAGATAGGCTATACTATAAAGATTCTAGTTTATTTTTCCTGTTCCTAACTGGTAGGATTTTAACAGGTGAAAAATGTGGAGAGTTTCTTTTAACAGAAAAAAAAAGCTGTACACAAAGTTTTAAGAAAGAAAAGAGTGTGAATGGGGACCGGAGGTGGAGTGGAGCAGTGTGACAAATAGCCTGATGTCGCTGTAGTATAGAGTACTGTGCAAACAGGAAATATAAGGAGGTGGGCCTTTCAGTATACAAAGTATTGAATACCACTCTTTGATATTGGGATTACCTTTGTGAACAGTGAAGATCAAGAAAAGAGTAAGACAATCAGAATTGAACTTCCGTGCAAATGCTGGGTCCTACTTATGTAGCATGGGATTTACCCACAATAGAAAGGCCAATTAAGAAAAAATGAAAATAAAAGATATCCCTCTGGGGTTACTGTGGAAGCAATGGCATTGTTAGTAGATAATAGAAGTCTGGAGGTGAAAAAAGGTGAAAAGGTAAAAATCACGTCAGTTGCAGGGAAAACGAGACATAAAGAGATAATATGTAGGCACTAAGAAGATACTATTAGATTGTTCGAATGATCGTGTAAGTGCTCAGTCAACCTAAACAGTTTTGCAAACCTTTTAGGTAACTGGCCAGTATTGAGACAGATATAGGGGGGAAATGAGAAATACTGAGTTGCTCTCAGAGTTTGCTTGGACTTTGAATTTATTACCAGGTGTTTAGCCAACTAAACCAATTTGTTTGTCCACAAAAAGACACAGGTACTTTAAGAGATTATTAAATATTTTAAATGTGGTCCATTAGTATACTTATTTAATCAATGAATTTTTGTTTTATTAATTACTAAAATTATTTCTTACTGGATTCTGTTTTCCCCAGTGACATGTCACCATCAGTTGAGTACAACAAGTCATATATTTTTGAATAAGAAGCTTGTGCCAGTGACCTAGAAGTAAAAGACTAATGTCACTCTACCAGTCTTATAAACATCCATGCACCTGCCTGAGTGTTTTGTACCAAAAGATTGATAAATGTGTGTGTACCTATGTTTACTTTTCTCTCCCTGGGCTTTGTGTGTCCAAAGGTTGTGACAAACAATTTGAGAGAAAACCATTTTCATTGAACTTGAGGGAGAAAAAAATAAGTCCTGTCAACTCTAATAAAAGTCAGTTCACACAAACAGCACACAAAAATAAATGAGTTATATGTTCTGTGTAGATCTCATTTTTTTTTAGAGGATTGTTCTGTTTTTAGTATTCCAACAAGATCAAAACTGCTGCATTTTCTGGTCATGAAACAATAACTTACCTGAACTTAAATTTGGGAAATGTTCACACAGACGTCAGAATATACTCTTTTCAGTCTCCTTGTTCTCACTACAAGGTTTTTATTTCAGTGGTTACTTAGTTTATCTATGTTTAATTGCATGTATGCTGTTTTTGCTTTTAACAAAAGGCACATTATTAAAATTGTTCTAATAAGTTATGGATTTTTAACTTTATAATAACTTTTTTAAAAGACAGATAACTTTCAAAAATCCCAACTGTACAGGAAAAGGCGCAATTTGTTTCAAGTATAGAAATGCTTTTCTGACGTGTTCTTAAGACTAGGCCTAGAAATTGTAAATCAAGCACCTAAGTCTCCCATGATGGTAGTAACAAATGCTGATAGTGCACACTAATATATATCGTTGACTCCAGTTCTCTGAGAATACAACTTTCAGGCCTAAATCATCACCACCCTGCATATATCTATTCATGGAGTAAATAAGGACTATGAGCTTAAATAATAAAACAAATCAGTATTTTCTAGACATTTTACAACCTTCTTACTGAAACCCAGTTTAAAAAAATCAACCTAAATAAAATATTCCAGGGGTATTTTATACTTCTAGAATTGTGCAAGAATTTCTTTCAGTTGTGGATTTATTGATTAGCTATTCTTTTTATTGTGTATTGGTTTCAGGAGTACGGCTTTGTGGTCAGACTGCCACATACTTTAAATAGCATTTTCCTTTATAGTTCCAGTACCCCAAGTGGCACCATGCAAAGTTATCACAATATTATAGACTTTATTTTCTATACTTTACTTACTTCCCCATGACTATTTTGTAACTAACAATTTGTGCTTCTTAGTCCCTTTACCTCTCTCACCCAGTGTCCCAACTGCCTATCCCCCAGCAACCACCAGTTCTTCCTCTGTATGTATGAGCCTGTTTAAATTTTTTTGTTTGTTTGTTTGTTTTGTTCTTTAGATTCCACATATAAGTAAAATCATGTGGTATTTGACTTCTTCTGACTGACTTTTTTTATGGCATAATACCTTCTGGTTCCATCCATACTATCGCAAATGGTAAGATTTTCTTCTTTTTTTTTAAGGCATTGTATTTTATACAGCTTTTTTTATCCATTTGTCTATTGATGAACACTTCCGTTGTTTCCATAGATTAGCTATCGTAAATAATGCTGTAATTAACACAGGGGTGCATATATTCTTTCAAGTTAGTGTTTTGGATTTCTGTGGAGAAATCCCCAGAAGTGGGGACACTGGGTCATAAGGCACTTTCATTTTTAACCTTTTGAAGAAACTCCATTTTGTTTTCCATAGTGGCTGAACAAATCCGCATTTCCGCCAATAGTGCACTAGGGTTCCTTTTTCTTCACATCCTCACCAACGCTTGTCATTTGTGGATTTATTGATGATAACCATTCTGACAGGTATGAGGTGATATGTCATTGTGGTTTAATTTGCATTTCTCTAACAATTAGTGACAATTAGTTAGGTTGAGCATCTTTTCATATGTTTATTGGACACCTGTATTTCATCTTTGGAGAAGCATCTATTCAGGTCTTTTGCCCATTTTTTAATCAGATTGTTTGCTTTTTGGTGTTGAGTGGTATGAGTTCTTTATAAATTTTAGACATTAACCCATTAGCAGTTATATAATTGGCAAATATGTTCTCCCATTTAGTAGGCTGTTTCTTCATTTTTTGATGGTTGTATTCGCTGCACAAAAACTTTTTAGTTTGATGTAGTTCCATTTGTTTATCTTTTCTTTTGTTTCCTTTACCCAAGGTGGTATATTAGAGAAAAATGTTGCTATGAGAAATGTCTGAGATTTTACTGCCTGGGTTTTCTTCTAAGATTTTTATGTCTTTGAGTCTAATATTTAATTCTTTAATCCATTTTAAGTTTAGTCTTCTATAAGGTGTAAGAAAGTGGTCCAGTTTCATTTTTTCACATATATCTGTCAATAATCCCACCATTGATTGAATAGACTCTCTTTACCCCATTGTATTTTCTTGCTTCATTTGTCAAATATTAATTGACCATATAGATATGAGTCTTTTCCTGACCTCTCTATACTACTACACTTATCAATATGTCTGTTTTTATGTCAGTACCATGCTATTTTGATTACTATAGCTTTGTAATATACTTTGATATCGGGTAGCATGATATCCCCAACTTTGTTCTTTTTTCTCAGTATTGCTGAAGCTATTTCTTTTATTTGTGGTTTCATATAAGTTTTTGTATTCTTTGCTCCAGTTTTCAAAATACGTCATTTGTATTTTGACAGGGATTATGTTCATATAGGTAGGGATTAAGGTAGTATAGATATTTTAATGATGTTAATTCTTCCTATCCATGAACACAGTATTGGCTTTTATTTATTTGTATCTTCATTGATTTCTTTCTCCAGTGCCTTATAGTTTTCCAAATACAGGTCTTTTACATCCTATGTTCAATTTATTCCTAGGTTGTTTTTCTTTTTTGGTGCAATTATAAATGGGATTATTTACTTACTTTCTTTTTCTGATGTTTATGTATTGCTCTATAAAAAGCAATCCATTTCTGAATATTAATTTTGTATCCTGCTATTTTACTGAATTCATTATTAGTTCTAGTAGATTTTTGTTGGAGTCCTTAGGGTTCTCTACATATTGTATCATGTGTTCCTTGCAAATAATGAGAGTTTTACTTCTTCTTTTCCAATTTAGATGTCTTATGTTCCTTCCTCTTGGCCGATAGTTACAGCTAGAACTTCTAGCACCATGCTGAATAAGAGGGTAAAAGTAGACAACCCTGTCTTCTTCCTGATATTAAAGGAAACACTTTCCAGTTTTTCCCCATTGAATAAAATATTATCTATGAGTTTTTCATATATGGACTTTATTATATTGAGGTATGTTCCCTCTATTTCCACTTTGCTGAGAATTTTTATCACACATTGTGCCAGGTTATATCAAATGCTTCTTCTGCAGCTATTGACATGATCATGTGATTTCATCCTCCGTTGTTTTTTTTTTATGTGGTGTATCATGTTAATTGATTTTCTCACAATATACCAACCTTGCATCACAGGACTAAATTTCACTTGATCTTGGTGTATGATCTTTTTAAGGTATTGCTCAATCCAGTTTGCTAATATTTTGTTAAAGATTTTTGTATCTATGTTCATTAGGGATATTGGCCTATCATTTTCTTCTTTGTACTGTCTTTATCTAGTTTTGGAATTAGGACACTGCTGACCTCGTAAAATGAACTTGGGAATCTTCCCACCTCTTGACATTTTTGGAATAGTTTAAGAAGGATAGGCATTAGTTCTTTTTTGGTTGTTTGGTAAAATTCTCCGGTGAAGCCATCTGGTCCAGGACTTTTGTGTGCTGTGGGTTTTTTGATTACTGCTTTGATTTCATTATTTATAATTGTTTTGCTCAGATTTTCTGATTTTTCCTGATTAATTTTTGGAAGATTATATGTTTGTAGTAATTTATACATTTTTCCAGGTTGTCCTATTTGTTGACATCTTTTCTATTTCTGTGGTGTTAGTTGTTACTTCTCCACTTTCACTTCTGGTTTTTTTTTTTTATTTGGGTCCTCTCACTTTCTTTATGAGTGTCATTAAAGGTTCATCAATCTTGTTTATCTTCTCAAAGAACCAACTCTTGTTTTGACCTTTTGTTTTTTGTAGCCTCTATGTCATTTATTTCTCTAATCTTTATTATTTCCTTCCTTCTACTCACTTTGGGCTTTGTTTGTTGTTCTTTTTCTAGGTATCTTAGATATAAGGTTAGATTGTTTATTTGAGATTTTTTGTGTTCCTTGAGGTAGGCCTGTAATGCTATGAATTTCCCTCTTATGACTGCTTTTTTTGTGTACCATAGGTTTTTGGGTTGCTGTGTGTTCATTTTCATTTTTCTCTAGGTAACTTCTGATTTCCTCATTGATCTAATTGTTGATGCATTCATTGTTTAATAACATGTTATTTAACCTCCATGTGTTTATGTGTTGTTCAGTTTTTTTCCTTGTTAATTGATTTCTGGCTTCATACCATTGTGGTTGGAGAAGATGCCTGATATGATTTCAATCTTCTTAAACTTACTGAGACTTGTTTTATGGACTAACCTGTGGTCTATCATAGAAAATGTTTCATATGCACTTGAAAAAAACTGTATATTCTGCTTTGGGAAGAAATGATCTGAAAATAATTTAATGTGTCTGATCTAGTATGTCCTTTAAGAACATTGTATCCTTGTTGATTTTCAGTCTGGAAGATCTATCCATTGATATCAATGGGGTCTTAAAATCCCTTACTGTGTCTGCATTATGTCCATCATGATTTGCTTTATATATTTAGGTGCACCTGTGTTGGGTGCATAAACATTTACAAGGGTTATATCCTCTTGTTGGATTGATCCTTTTATCACTATGTGGTGTCTTTTATCTCTTACTATAGGTTCTATTTTTAAATCTACTTTGTCTGGTATAATATGTATTGCTACTCCACTTTTTTTATTTGTTTTTATTTGCATGATAAATCTTTTTCCATCCTTTTACTTTCAGTCTGTGTGTGGCTTTTGTTTTGAGATGGGTCTCTTGTAGACAGCATATATGTGGGCCGTGTTGCTTAATACTCAGCTACCCTATGTCTTTTAATTGGGGCATTTAATCCATTTACATTTAAGGTGATTATTGATAGGTAGGTATTTATAATCATTAATGAATTTTTTATGTTTATTAATTCTCCAGGTGTTTTTCTGTCTGAACAAACTGAGCCTAATCCATCCAGTTTTAATTATAGTGTGTCGTATGATTTTTTAATAAAAATGCTGAAATTATAGTAGTTTGGGAAAATGCTAAAATTTTAATTCAATAGCATTTCACTGAGCAATGAATTTGATAATATGATGTGATTTTATTTTTATTTATTATGGTGTGTGATACAGCATTATTGTTTGTTGGAATGCAGTTTGGCCAATGATGTTACATCTCTGTTTGAAACAGAGTCAACTTTATTTCTTCAAAACCATAATCTTAGATTACTAAACATTTCTCCAATACTCAAAAATATAAATCTTATTTCCTCTTAATGAAAAGGAATTGGTTGTAGGATACACTTCATCAGTCCATCATCACATGATACTTTGAAAACATTACTCCTTAAATATTATTATGAAAAGTTAATATTTTTATATAAACCAAAAAACTTAAAGGTGGCAAAACAAGAATAATTCTAGGCTATATTTTTTCCATTTAAAAAAAATTCCCTTTTTACTTTAATTTCATCTTGGCTGGAGGCTGCTTGCTACAACAGCATTATTTTAGGTATGAAAGATGTGATCCACTCATTACAGAATGACTTGTTATAATAACCCAGTGGAATTATTTTTGTAAGAATTTAGAACCAGGAAATAATGCCTGGTGTCTAATAATTGAGTCTACATATACATCATGGACACCGTGAATATTTTATCTAATTATACTTCTCTCTATTGTCTATTAAAAAAGATCAAAGCTTAATTTGCAGTCCATTTTTAACAATTGTGGAAGATGTTATAGCACACATTTTGTGCACTATAATGAGCTTGATTTCTGTTCATTATTGTAATCATATATAGCTTGGTCCCAATATCCTCATGTTTCATATCATGTAGTATCTATATGTCTTTCGCTTTATTTCTGAACTATAGGTGAGGCTGTAAAAGAGATTTACATTTTTTCTTACTACGTTTTAAATATATTTCTTATTTTGAATCACCATTAGGTTTTTCTGTTATACTAAATATCTACAATTTTGTAAATTTACCTAATATGTTCTGTTTGATACACACATTTACACACAGTAAATTGTGTTCTACCAATTGATTTTAGAGTATAGACTCATTTTATTCTATTGAAATAATATAAAATATTTTATTAGCTAATCTTTTAAGGTGCTTCTAGTAACAATATTTCTAATGTCTTAATATTCTTAGTTAAAACATTGAAAAAGTTTTTTAGGGGTATACTTTAAAAAGTCATATTTCAAGACTATGCTTTTTGACAGCTGTGAAATAACAATGTAATTGCATGATAACTGTGAAATATGACTTCTTCTTGCTTGTAGAAAGCGGATATCCTGCCAGTTCTGACAAATATACAACAGCTCAGGGCTTCTCATATTTCCTGATTAATTAAGTCCCACTATCCACCGTGTCAGATTCATTGCTACTGTATCTAGTTAAGTTAAAAGTTAACTTAAAAAGTTGTAAAAGTTAAGATAAACAGGTTAAATATATAAAATGGAAGGAAGTAGTTTGAAAAATACACAGTACTTTCTTTTGTAATTGCATATTGGGAGACAATATATATAGAAAAATGTGTGCGAAGTTATTTTTAATAAACATCTTGATAGCCTTTTTTCATTAACAATTATTGTAGACAGCAAAAATTTCATGTAAATCTGTAGATTCATCATAAAATATTAATTAGAAATTCTTCAGTTACCCCAAATGACTCTTTTAATGTAGATATATAACTGTAGAAATTTAAATTATTAACTTACACATCATTTGTAGGAAAGATTTATGTAATTAATTCTTTTAGAGAAAAGTAAAATTTAGTAAAAATGAAATCATGCAGAAATGTTTGGTCATGTTTTCATGAAATAAATGCAAATTAATTTCATCATATTTTCTAATTTATTAAGTATTCTATATAGGAAAAACAGTTGCAACAGTATTTGCAATGACATGACATTTTTAGAATTATAACATATTAAGAGATAATGATTTATGTGAACAGAATTTGTTTTAAAATTAAGCTTTTCTTCTTGAGAAAAAGCCTATTTTTTTGATAGGGCACATCCACTTGTATGTTTTTGATTCATTCTTTGTCTTCGTTAGAACATAGAAATAAATCCTTATTCTTTAAGTCAAAAACTAAGAGGTAAGACAAAAATATATAGCAGTCAACTGCAGAACATGAAGAACAGAAGAATATGTTCAGCCAACTGGGAGAAATGATAGTTAAGCATTTCTTAATTATTAATTGTTCGTTAATGATAGTTAAGACAATCATTTCACACATTAACCAGGCTGTGATTTAACCAGGCATAGGAAGTTGGAAGTAAATTGGAGATTCAAGACGTCGAGAACAGCATAACTAAAGAAATGCCAGTATGAAACAGAATAATGCATTGAGGTAACTATAAGCTCTTTAGTATTACTAGAGGATAAAGCACGAGATGTGAAGTGGTGGAAGGTGAAATTATTTGGAGAGGTTGACAGAGGACGTAGGATGAGATGCTCATGAATTTAAGATATGTCTTGGGGACAAAAGTCCCCAAAATTTAGAGATCCTCCAAGAGGCCAAAGACCTTCACAAAAATACTGGCATCTTTTTCCCTACAACTTTACATAAATTCAAAATCTCAAATTAATTTACTAAAATTTAATTAAAACATTTAAAATATCCCCATATGTATCAAATTATCATAATAAGATATAAAGTATTGAAAATATTTCTTCTGGTTACTGTACAATTAATATGGTGTTTAGCAAACAATTGCATACTAAAATAGTAAAATTTATACACTGCGTGCTATAACAAAATATACATTTAAAGTAAACACCATAAAAATAGACAGTGAGTAATTATGACAGAATTCAGAAAAATATAATAAAAAGCTATTTCCTGTATTGAGCCACTATTAATTGAGATTGATCATGATGACTGTTGAGATGGGCGAGGCCAAGAAATGATAAAGCAGTTGGCGTTTGTATTGCTGAAGGCGGACACTCAGAGAAGTCAGGCAATGAAGGGGAAGCTTCAGGCAGACTATCAGAGGTGGAGGAACTGACAGTTTCCCTATCATTCTTCTGCTGCTGCAGAGACTGCAGAACAGCAAGCTTCATGGGAGGTGCACAATGATTTGGAGTGGAAATTATTGCAAAATGGAAATTTATTTCACTCACTCAGTTTATATTTTGTATGGTTCTCTCTATATGGCAGCTATGAAAATGTGCCTTTCAGACCTCCCTTCAAAACAGAATCTTTTTCAAAGGTAAGCTGACTTACAGCATCCAGTTTCCATACCCTCAGGATCTTCTACTGTGTTCAAACTCATACCACACATATGCAGAATGTTCCCAGGCCAAGACTGAACACAGCAAAGGCATCTACCACAGTCAGCCATATCTGACCCATCCATGATGCCTCCAATGTGAAATCTCTGCTCTGAGCCTCCTCGCTAGCTGCCCAAGACTTTCTCAGAATCAGAGGCTCTTTCCATATGGCTTTTCCCTTCCCTGCCTTCCTCTTATTCACGGATTTCAGACCCACACTCTGTGCTGAAGATGATACCCACCAACACCTGCTCCCTCCTTTATTTTCACAGGGTTTCTCTCAGTAAATCAGTTGCTCTTTTAATTCTAAGTAATGTGTCTACTTTTGGGGAAATCTGGACTATCACAGTAAGAGACATCAGACAATATATGAGAGGACTTTTCATCATTTGGCTGACACATTTAAGGATAATGTTTAGCATCATATTTGTAAGGTCCATACAGTCCTTCAGAGTATATAGCACCTGTTGTTTGACTGTGTGTCTCTTAGAGTCTGTCGTCATCTCCATTTTCTTCAAGCCAGGGATACACACACACACACACACGCACACACACACACACATATGTATACATATATATTCCTAAATAAAAAGTTATTAATTTTTCTACATGAGATTTCAAGAGTTCTTCATCATCTTTTTGTGTGACACTCTAAACAACAGAGTGTCATTCCGTAAACTGAAAGGTTGCAGGTTCGATCCCTGATCAGGGTGCATATAGGAGGCAGCCAATTGACGTTTTTCTCTCTCCCTTCCTCTCTATCTAAAAAACAGTGGGAAAACATGTCTTCAGGTAAAGATTTAAAAAAATTTTTTTCACTATATCTTCAACCACCTTAAAATTTTCCAAATGGATTTAGTTTCTTATTATATACTCCTTGGTGTTGATGTAGACATTTTTGTTGTTGTTGTTGTTATGCCTGTTTGGTAAATTCTAAAGCCAATCTTTTACATCAAAATGTTTCAAAAATCTAAAGCTTCTTGTTTGACATGTTCAACTCAGACCCTGTTTTGCAAAACTGTTTGAGAAAATGTCTTGATGACTTTGATAACCCGATGGACTATCAACTCATGATACATGGGTTAGTTAAAAATGCAAAGTCATATTTGGAAGAAAGAAAATCACATGGAATTTAGGACTACATTTTACATTCCTGCTAAGTAGTAAGGGGTCAAAATGTTTAGGGCTTTGTTAGCAAGATTTTTGTTTATTAAAGAACAGAAATAAAATTGTGCATAATTCTCAAAAATTCTCTTTTGTCAAGCAGACTTAGAGGATATCCAGACACCTTCTAACTTTCTTCTGGCCATTGCTTTGAGTAAATGTATTTTTCAGAATACATGATAGACCAGTTTGGATTTAACATGATACTGTTAGTGCAATAACCTGGATAAGTAGTTCAGCCAGCTCTGGAAAATATGGTAACCCCATATATTGTCTTCTTCTGAGGGACATACTTACAGACTCACAGGACAGTATTGCTTCTAAAATAGTAGTGGCTCATCTACAACAAAATTCTGCTTAGCAGTGTAGCCTCCTTTTATTTTTTAATAGTTAGGACAGGAAGTTAGAAGTTTCTTCTCAGAGAGTTAATGCAGCTCTCACTATTATTTTGATGATGTCAGGTGTCTTACTCTGATCTAGCTTCTGTAACACTATTATATGCTGGGTGGCTTAAATAACAGGCATTTCTTTCTTACATTTCTAGAAGCTAAAAACTCTAAGATCAAAATGCCAGCAGATTTGGTTCTTATTGATAGTCCTCTTTCTGGTTTGTAAATGGCTGACATCTCTCTGTGTGTTCACTCTGTGCAAGTGGGAAGTGAGAGAGAAAATGAGAGCAAGAGTGAGAGCAAGTCTCAGATTCTAATTTCTCTTTTTTAAAAAAATAAGAATACCAATCCCATCATGAAGGGCCCACTCTCTTGTCCTTGTGTCAACCTAATTACTTCTCAAAGGCCTCACCTCCAAAAACCATCACATTGGGGGTTAATACTTCAGTATATGAAGTTTGAGGACATTTATTCCATCTATAACATAAGCATAGCTTGAATCTTGGTTCTCTTGAATGTCTCAGGCTTGCTTTGAAAGAAAACTCCTTTACCAATTCATTTCCCCCACCGCTGCCTTGAGCTTCTCAGACATGATCGTCCTCTGCATCAACAACGGTAAAGAATCCGAGCCCTTGAGTACCCTGGCTCTCTATTTTTCCGAATTTTTTTTTTTTTTTTGCTTTTTCTGCATCAAATGCTGTACTCTTGTCACATCAAACATATGAATGCTGATTTATTGATGATGTTTTATTATTTTCTTACCATAATTGTGGTACCGGCCCTGATGAGGCACCCATCAGCGTGTATGTAGTTCCTTTAGTGTGCTCTTCTTTGTCAGAACAGCTTAGCTTGATGTCATTGAGATTACTTTTCTCACATGCTTTTTTATTTCCACATTCCTCTTCATCACATTTGCAACTCTTTTATGATTCAAAGATAAACATAAAGAACACTGTGGAGGTGGAACTGAGGTAAGTACAGAAAGGCCAAGAAAATCTAATACCAAGTACAACATCGTGATATCTTTCTGATTTCCATCAACATTAGGACATTTAAAGCATATTTCAGACAGTTTCCATGTAATTCTGAAATTCTTTTTATTGTACTGTGAATATAACTGAAGTTGGTCTTCTTTCCTGCACAATTTGGTTTACTTAAAAAGATTATATTCAATTTTGGGAAAGTAAATATAATTTTTTCCTGTATAAAGTATTAAGTCTTTTAGCCATATGTATGTTTTAAAGTATAAGCAAACACATTTTAATAGATCCAAAGGTCAAATACTACTTATCCTTTTAATTCTTCCTATGATATTAGATCTTTTATACAATATTCCTTTACACTTACATGATATATCTCTTTGGGGGCCTTTTACATTATTGAATTTATTATATAATATGATAAATAGTTTCCATATTTGTCTTCTTTATCAGATTACTAACTCATTAAATGCAGGGACTATGTCTGTTTTTAAATTGTATTCTTAGTTTCTATCATAAGAAATCATGGAAAGCATATTAACTTCAAAGTAATGGTTTCTGAATTGAATATGGAATGCATAGTAAAATACTGATGGCTCAAGGATATGCCACAGGTGCTATCACTCTTACCTTACTTTTCTAAGCTTCCATATCAGGCAGAATTTACAGGTTGAGAAAGAGTATCTAATGAGAATTCATAACGACAGTTATGTCAAAGTTATGTCAAATAAAATCAACCCCACTGACTTGAGGAGATTGTCAAAGACTAGCCCCATCTCGTTTCACCCGTTTTTTTCCACCTTTTTTTTTTTACTGTAAATATATCATTTGCAGTATAGAGAGTACATATGTTAGTAACTTTCACTTAACATAACTCAAGGCACCACTATTCACATTGTATTCTTTAAATATGAAATAAAGTTTTGCAAAGAAGAAGTCCTGTGTTGTTAAGAAAAATGTCTCATGCTAGTGTAAGTTTTGTTACTGAAGTGACAAAAAGGCATACACACACCAAAAAGACAAGAGTGATTCAGTATGCACTTTTTCGATGAGGCAAAATTTAATTCAGTATGTCATATATACTTTAAAAATAATTTTAAATGATGGGAGGGAATACAAGTTCAAACACTTAGCAGTATTTTTAACATATGTATATGGCCAAAGATTAGTTCAAAAATAATAACAAATCATGATTTAAAAATTACTAACTGCCAGGGAGGATGACTTGGTAGAACACAGAGTAGTGAAAATACACACCACATGCTATTATAATAATAAATGCATGTTGTTACACATTTGTGCACACTCATGGAATATACACCAAGAGTGAAACCTAATGTGAACTGGAACTTTGGGTGACTATGATGTGTCAGGGTAGGTTCGTCACTGATAAACAACAACAACAACAACAGACCACCACCTAGGAAAGCGATGGTGACAATGAGGAAGGCTCTCCACGTGTGGAGAAAGCAGGTGTATGAGAAATCTCTATACTTTTCTCTCAGTTTTAATGTGAACTATTTTATTTCCTCTAAAAATAACAACAATAACAAACATATATAACTAGTAGAAGGGAACAGGAGACTATTTTTATAAACTAGTGGTGCAGAAAATCTTCTTACCCAAGCATATCAAGCCATAAATGAAAAGACTAATGATTGGATTACATAAAATTTGCAAACTGCAGTAATGCCAGAAATCCATGATGATAAAAGAAACCAAATTAAAAAGAAAATAAAATATACCATTAAACATTATTACACATACAAAAGGTATCGATAATTTAAAATATATTCTAAAAATAATTATAACTAGTAATATTAAAGTAAGTCCTTATTATTCACAATTCAGTTTATGGAAGTCCCAAGACTTCTAAGTTTCCTTTCTATCCCACCCTAACTTATCTACATTTCTCTTTTGCAGAGATAACTCTTATCATGTATTTCTTTATTTTTTGTTATAATGTTACCAAAATAAATTTCCCTCTAAAATACTCTAATTCATTATTTAAAACTAACATAAAATCATGTAAAAATACCATCATTTTTACAAAACCATATATAGTAGGGCTTTTAATTTTAATGTTTGTTACTTTTTAAATGAGCTAATTGGTATGTGTTTCTAATGAAAAGAGAAAAATGAATGAGAATTTCCGTTTTCCTCAATTATTACTTACTCTTCATAAATTAGTTATCTAAATAGATTCTTTTTAGTTGTAATGCATCACATGCTTGCCAAAATATAGATCATGAATCTCATTATGTAGGAAAGGTGTTAAAAATTCAGTGTGTCTATTATTGAAATATATTATGAATCATTTATGTATCACAATGCTAATGGGAAGATTTCTAAATTAAGCAATATCCAAAATCTAATATGCACATGCTCTGTCATTTTATGTAGAAGAAATCTGTATGGAAACCATGTACCGGAGTGGCCTAAGTGGGTGGGGATTCAGTGTCAAAGATTTGATTTATCTAATGCAATATGCTCTTTTCCGTTCCAATAATCCTGGTAGTTGTTTGCTTTTATCACCTAACATGGAATTCCAATGAAGACAGTGACTGGTAAAAATGCCTCTTTTGTGGCTGGATGGCGGGAGGGGCTGAATAAAAGAAGGTGAAGGGATTAGCCAAAGACCGTACGTGCATGACACATAGACACAGACTGCAGTGTGGCCAGTGTGACGATGGCCAGAGGGAAGGGGGTAAAGGGGATGGGTGGAGGTGGGCAAAGGAACGTGGAAATGCAGACATCTGTAATTGTGTCGACAATAAAGATAAAGCTAAAAAAATGCATTTTTTTTTTTTAAGATGGGCGTTCAGAGGTAACGTGCACAACTGTTTTCTGAATGAGTTAAGAGGACTGGAGCTCTGAAATTCTCAGTCAGCCAGGCAGGCTGCTCATGATCTGCTCCAGTTTGTGAAGGGTGTCACAGAAGCCAAACAAGGTCCCAAATGTCTGCTGCTTATTGTAGTTGTTGCTAATTACAAAGGACTGGGGATCTATACGTTTCATTATTTTACAGGTTTGCATACCATATGGATTTAAGATAATATGGAAGCAAAATAATGAGTTAAAATTGAAAACATGGAAATAGATTTGCTCTATGCCTGCATTACATTAACCCAGTAATGCAGAAATAAAGGAGATTAGCAGCAACATTCAGAGTTCATATTTACTGGTGTCTACATCCAGCATACAGTTGCCTGTGCTTCTCACGTATGCACCCTCTCTTAGCCCACCACTGTGGTCTCAGGATTTGATGTAGTCAACTAAAGTGAAAAAATAACTTGACCCAGGTTTGTGGACATTTTTCATGTTATGCAAGCACTTGCTGGGAATGGAATGTTTCTGATTGGCACTCAAAAAGGAGTTCCTCTGCCCTGACTGGTGTGGCTCAATTGGCTGAGTCTCTTCCAGGCAAAGCGAAGGGTGGCTGGTTCAATTCTCGCCCTGGGCACCTGGGCTTAATAAATACAATATATATTTTTAAGGAATTTCTCCAAGTGATCAGATCTTCCAGAAGCACTTACCAATTGTCTATTTTTCTCCCTAAGTAGATAGCCCTAGGGAAAGATATATATCACATTCAGGGCAACAGTCAGGTTGGTGAGATGGTTCAAACAGAAAATTGAGAGTCTGCTCTGGAAATGGACTTCTCAGAAAACCTAGAGACTATAAATATTTTTGATTGATCACCATAAGATTATTGTTACTATTGATAATCTTATTCAGTAAATGTCAAGGATTATGTATGCCTAACAAAAATCATATACTTATTAAATGGGTAAAAATTATTGATCATAAATTTAGAGATGAAGGAAATTATAGGATTAACAACATAGAACTCTCATTCCTAAAACTGCCTAAGGTGCATCTGATGAAAAGGAAAAAATCGGGCAACCAGCGACGCAAATATTCAGCATTTTTACCCAGGACTTTTAACCCAGAATCATCTAATCTTATATAACTGTAAATCATTATATTGAAAATTCAGGTGTATTATCAATTATAGGTAAGCATTGTGAGGGTAAGCAAGTGTTTTATTGGATTCAAAATATTCTCCGAACCAGTGTCCCTTAATCAAAATAAATGGACCCTAATCCACGTAATGACATTTTTTACCATCACTCTTAATAAGTAGTCCACAGACTTTTACTTCCTGTACTATGGCTACATAATTAACTAGTGATCTTAGGAAGTAATTTCCAAGGGAGACTACTTCTATTCTAGTTAGCTATAATAAGAGCTGAAGGCGAAAAAAAAGGTGAGAAGGGGACTAATATATGCTCCCTATGTTCTTGTGATACTGGAAAATATAAGTACTGAAATTTTTTGTTTACTGAATGGAATAATTTTCTCATTTTACTCTATTATGAATAAATAATATTTATTTTTGTGTTTCTTCTCTTTTTTACTCTGTAATATAGAGAAGATTTAAATTTTCATTTGTTTCTAAAGGTTTTGAATATGGAGATGGAATTTGAGGACATTTGGTTTTTTTGGACTCACTGAAACTCAGTTGTATTATCTCTGACTAGGGTGGCTGCATGTGAGCTCCTGTGATCCGCTTTGGGGAAAAAGAGTGCCTGTGTAGTAAGGCTGGATTGTGTTAGGCAGGTACACTTTGAAGAGAGGGGACTAATGTGGTATGTGTTTACGAGTGTGTCTATGTGTGCATCTATGTGGGCATGTGCACATGTGAACAACATCCATATGGGAGGATGTTAGATGATGCCAAATGGGCTAAACTTCTGACATATAGAAATTCCCCATTCCCTGGAAAGAGCTCCAGCCCTAGCTCATTGATCCATGTAGAACAAAGTTGCTCCATTAAATCATCTCTCCTGCGAATATTAAAATAAACCTAGAATGAAGAAACCCAAACATGGAAATCATCAGAAATGAGTTTGGCAAAGACGGAACTGGAGAGCGACCATCTCTTAATGCCAGTACCTGTTTTTCCTTCAACTGTAATAGGCTCTAGTCTTCCAGGTGTAATATATTTTCTGAGCTGCTCTTGGATTCTATGAATTAGCCAAGCTATCTTGCCAGTCAGTTAGGTAGAGTGAGTCACTGTCCTGTTGTTTACAACTCCAGCAATCAAATTAAATCAACTCATTACAAGTGGTAAAATAATAAGAATTATTTCTTATTGATTTAGAACTTGAAAAGCTTTTTTCTGGAACTTAAAACAGCATCTGCTGCCTACAAAAATGAGTAGGGGATTTATGAGATCCCTGGGATTAGAGGTTCAGGAAACATAAAAATTAATTCCAATAGAATTTAAGTAATTTGAGGCAGCTGAAAGGTGCCTTAGAGATTTTTTACAACAAAATATTTATTGGCTTATTAATGCTTTTTTCATGTGTGATTTATGGTTTCTCCAAGCCAGGTGTCTATCCCCAGATGTAAAATCAGGACATTTTGTAAGGATGACAGGGTACTCTTGGATATAATACCCAGTGCTTAGAAGTATATCTCAAAATATACAGACCATGTTTTTTGTGTGTGTGCTCAATCACTTTAGGAAACCAATTTTCATTCTTGAACAAGAGCTACAACTTTATGATAAAAATGCTTCCTATGAAGAACCATGATATTTACTGGTTAAGAACGTATGTTCCAGAGATGGACTCTGGAGGTAAACAGTCCAGTGCCAGTCCTCCCTAGTTTTATAACCTGTACAAAGCACTTTATTTCCTCCTTCGGTATTCTCACCTGCAAAATGTCTGTAGTAACAATGAGATTTAAGGAGAAATATATTAGTGAATATTTAAATTGAAAAAGTATAAGCTTGGCATATAGCATATTTACTGTTTTTCTTTAACCTATTTATATTACTTATATCTAAGGTGATAACCCTACTGTATTCAAATTGTCCTGCAATAATTATTAAAAGTTTCCTGTCACTCTCAAAAGTATGACTGTTTGAATAACTAATTATACTCTGCCTTTGCTACTTCAGTGTAAGTCTTTTTTGTGCCATGAGTCTGTTCTTTCCCATTTTCCTTAATCAATACATGACATTATCTTCAATTTTTTTGGTATATTTTATTGAGTATGCTATTACAGTTGTCCCATTTTCCCCCCTTTATACCCTCTGCCCTGAACCCCATCCCATCATCCCCACACCTTTTAGTCCATGTCCATGGGCTACACACACCAGTTCTTTGGCTTCTTAGCTTCCCACACTACTCCCAGCCTCCCCCTGACCACTTTTATTTTTTTTGTCAACATTTTCCTGCCACCACTTTCCCCAGCCCTTAAAATATATCTTCAAATTTTTAAAAAAAATTGTAGTTATAATTCATTTTTCTCTCTTTTCTTCATTCCATACATCCACTCCATGAAGTTTGTCAATTTTTCCTTCTAATTTTTCTTTTTTATACTTATTCTCTTCATTAGATCTCACCTCTCCCATCCTCAGTCCAGGGCAGATAAGAATCTAACACCCAAATAACTACAAAAGCCCCTTCCTTGATTTCTCTGCTGACATTCTTTCACAACTCAAACAAATTCTCTTTAAAATGACGCTTTATAATGTAAATGAGCTCATGCCATTTCCCTTTTTGAAACCATTAACGGGTCTCCATCAAACTGAAAACAAAATCTAAACTTTTTTCTATGATATACCTGCTACACTTCTACCCACTTGTTCAGGATCAACACGGGCCCCTTTCTCCTCACTCCTTGTGTTCTGGTCATGCTAGCAGGCTTTCAGCTTTTCAAAACTGGCCAGTGTCTGTATCCCACCACAAAACACTTCTCATAACTGTCTCTTTTTGTCTGAAATGTTCTCCCTGCATGTCTGTCTTTGTATTATTTATGTCTTAGCTTAAATTTCACTGACAGTGGGTCACATTCCCTGATCATCTTCTCTGGATTGGGTTCTACACAACTCAGCTTCTTCTTTTCTTTTTTTTTCTTTCTTCGCAACTGCTGATTTCATTGCTCTTATTACATGTGGGAATTTTTTTTTATGTTTTATTTTCAATCTCTTGTACTATTATAAACTCAGAAAAGAAAGAAAGCCTGTCTTCATTATTCACAGAGGGAACCAAGTCCATAAAACTGTGTCTAGTGGTTATAAATAAATAAATAAATATATATATATATTTTATTTTTAAATACTTGGAATAAATATTTTAGTAGACACTATATTAAATTATACATGGTTCTTTATTTCTCCTCAAAATTGCCTCTTGATATTTTAAACTCTATTTTTGTAAGACTGTTTAACAGTATTCTATAATGGAAAGAACCACCTTCTATCTCTGTGAACTTAGAAAATGATTTAACTTCCCCTTGCTCCAATTTCCTCAGATGTAAAATGAGAAAATATCCATGCCATCAACTCGTCCTTGAGCTATGTGACACTAATCTGTAAACTTTAAAGCACTATAACAATGTAAAGTCCCACTATTTGACAAGTAGCAACAATTAGCAATTACACTTTCTCACTTAACATTATTAATTTGTCTTTCAGGCTAACTCAAATGAAGTACTACATTCATAATGATTTAAAATGTTTTAAAACTTTGATCTCATTTGGATTGGTTTATCATGTATTTGTTGGCAGGCATTTATTTCTGCAAATGGGTTATGCTTCCATTTCAGAGCTAGAACTTAATTATAATGTTCACATGTAGCAAAATGGAAATCAATTTTGAGTACTCATAGTGTGCCAGGCAAGGCACTATATGAATAAATTTACATATCATACCTATTTTAATGTAATTAAACAGGCTGAGAAATGCATACTTTTATTATTTGTATTTTACAGGTGAGGAAAATAAGCTTATATGGTCTGTTGGTTTTACTCAAGTTTCCAAGGTTGATATATGTGAGAGATGCATTTCAAGACTAGGTACATGGATGGAAATGGAGAGAGATAACACTTACCCTTCTCTAGTTTTAGTAATTTCTATGCAGTGAAGAAGAAAATGTGCATTTATACTATTTTTATGCATTGTATTTTCCTTAAAGGAAACACATCAGCTTTCTCTTCCATTCACAAATTCCTTCATTCTGTCAGTGAGTATTTAATTACTTATTTCAGAGTTTCAAGTATCCCTATTTAAATAAATACCATACACCAAAACAGACCACTTATTTTACTATGTTCATATTTGAACATCACTAAGAAAAGCAAAAAAGTCAATCAGGACACTTTAGCCTATAGGAAATTGAAGCTTTATCCATCAGACACTGCGCAGAGGATGAAAGAAAAAAGCCCTGGGCAATGGATTTAGTTTTGTTAGCCACATAATTATGTTTGTATTTTGGAAAAATCACTGCAGGAATACTATGTAGAATGGCTTGGAAAGAGTTAAAATGAATTTCATTGATAAGCTTGTATGATAACAATAGCAACATGTATGTAATTAATTACAGTGCAACCTGTTTAGGTTTTATGATAAAAAGAATTCTTGGCAGTTTTTACTTACAGGATTAGAAAGAGGAATTACTTTTTAAAAAAGTCTCACAGATTAAATCTCCTAGTCTTATGAAGAATCACAATTTATGGTTAACTCATTAAAAAATGCACTTATACTTTCTTTTTGAACATTGGAAAAAGTATAGTTATATATTCAATGTGATACATATGTATGTAAATGCATAGTACAT